>LPNX010661480.1:330584-360113 GCA_001517045.1 Pseudotsuga menziesii | reverse complement strand
TTATTTACATTTTTACTAAACTGCTACTAAGGAGTCAGTTATCCTTAGTAGGTGCTCATTCGCACAAGCTAGGGGTAAAACCCTAGCTACAGTTTTGGCGACTCCGCTGGTTTTTTCGTTTGAATCTCTGTTTTTAGTTTAAGAAACTTTTTAGCTTTTTCCTTTCGGCCGTCCCTTTCGGCCGCCGTAAACCGCATTTTTTCCTTCTGCATTCGCGTCTCGACTGTGTCTTTCAGGCCTTTACCTGCGACCCGACCGCGGCTATCAGACCATCTCCGGCGCCCTACCGGCGGATTCAAGTCTGTTACCTGCGATCCGACTGCGGCTATTTAGCCTGTTTGTTGCGATCTGGCTGCGCATGTCGGCCATTTTCCTGCGTCCCAACCGCGACTTTCAGCCCATTTGCTGCGACCCGAATGCGGCTTTCAGCCCCCTAGCTGCGTCCCGACCGCGACTTTCAACCCATTTGCTGCGACCCGAACGCGGCTTTCAGACCCCTAGCTGCGACCCGACCGCGACTTTCAGCCCCTTCCCTGCGATCAGACTGCGTCTGTCATCCAGAAAGCCGCGACCTGTCCGCGCCTGTTTCGTTCAAACCCGCGGTCCGACCGCTCGCTTTTGCCTCAAACCCACGGTCCGACCGCTCGCTTTTGCCTCAAACCCGCAGTCTGCTTTCTGCATATTTTACTGTTTTTGAACACAGCCCCTTTTCTGCAATATTTTCTGCATCTTCACAACCATCTGTTCCACCTGCAGCCCTACTTCCTTACAGCCTTTTCTGCAACATTATTTCTGTTCCATTTTACAGAATCTGTTTGAAATTTCAAAATTTTAATTCAGAAAATTTTGCATGTTAAAGTTGTGGATTCAATATTATTGATTAGAAGGTTGCCCCTTTGTGTGGCACTTCTATTTCGGGTTCATCACCTCACGAGCACACACTTTGTCACCTAATTCAAGTGAGACTTAAAAACTACTTAACTCAACCAACATTCTAACCCCAATTGGGGAACACAAAAGAATCTTTGTAGTTAGGTAGGATCGGGGGGATAGGCTTCCAATAACACCCCTCGGTTACTTACACTTGAGACATAGCTGTTGTCCAATTAGGGAACCAAAATCCCCTAGTACTTTTTGGCACGGTCACAACCAGTTTACCAGAGGGCCTCTCCCTTAGGAGGGTTGAAGTCGCGAGATTGGTTCCGGAGGCCTGAGTGGAATACCGCACTCCATTCAGTAACTGAAGGGCTACCTTTCGCAGTTCTCGGGATATCCCTGAATAGGGGTATTGCGGTAAAAGGACCAAACGGCAGATTCACCTTTCTGGACGTGTCATGAAGGGGGTATCTTAGTTTCCATTCTTCTAGGATTGACTTCTCGGTGTCTCTCCCGGTAGGGGGATATCTTAGCCACTTGGCTTTCCTATTCATATTGTCTGACTTGGATTTCATCACCTTGCAGAGGATATGTCTAGTTGAGTCAGAATACTTTTAGTTAGGTGTTTGCATGCTCCCTTACCTCCTTTTGGTCTAGTGAGTCCACCATTTTTTATTTTTAGGAAACCTGCTGTTTGTTGGTATTCTGACCATTTCTGTTGACACTCCACCTATTGTAGCACAGCTGTTACAGTGGGTGTTTTGAGTTGGTTGTTGGCCTGAGTGCCCTATTTTTCAAAGCTCTCCTCCTGCACACTCGGTTGCATTAGGATTTTTGAGCTGTTTTTCACCCACCTCAACCCACAGATATTTGACACCATCTGCCACCATTGAGTCTCCGAGACATTCTCGACGCCTCAGGGGTGAACCCCCATAGCACGGTTCACTTGACACCACCCGTCATCGACACAGATCATCTTCACTTGATACCACTTATCATAGATCTCGAGCCTTGTCACTTGACTCCACTCGTCAGCGGCATCGGACTCCGTCACCAGATAGTGACACCCCTTATTTTACCTTCGATTTCGAGCCAGAGTCTGAGAACCCCATTTACACTACCCCTACCAGCCCCATGGCTGGCGTGACTTCCACTCCCGTCTTGGTAGAGATCGCTGGTGGCACATCCACCACTACACCAGCTACCACACCTGCTTTGGGTATGCCCTCCATGGGGCCCCCATCTACCGTTCCCCTCACGGCACCTATTCCCGTAGCAGGAATACCTATTCCCACTCCATCATGGGCTCACACTACCCAGGGTGGTGCAGGACCATCCCACATCACCTTAGTTCCCCCACTTGGGGGCAACCTCCCTAACGCTACCCCTCCACTTGGGGACATTGGCCTCAATTTGGTCCAACCCACTACCGTGTCACATCCTTCTTCCAGTTTTCCATTCATGGCTAGCCTCAACCTGCCTGACCTAGCTAGATTGACCAACGACCCCATCCGACACAACCCGGCGTGGCCTCACATGCCCACCAAGCTCCCCTCTGACATCCCTAAGTTCGAGGGCAAGGCAGGTGAGGACCCACAAAACCACGTTATGTCTTTCCATCTATGGTGTTCCTCCAACTCCATAGTGGACGACTCTATCCGCCTCTATCTCTTACAGCGCACCTTCACTAGCTCTGCAGCCAAGTGGTATATCGAGCAACCCCATGGAACCCATGCCACCTTTGCTTCCCTTGCATCAACCTTCCTGCAGTTCTTCCAGTTACCTGTCCGCTATGACGCGGGCGTTGAGATCCTCCTCTCATGTAGACAGAACACGGCTACCCACATCACGGACCGCATTCATGAGTGGCGTCAACGCCGTAGCTTATGCAAAATCAAATTAGACGACCGAATCTTCCTAGATTGGTTTCTCAAATCCCTTCTTCCTGTCATTGCTAAGGATGTGACATCCGAAAGACCCCAGTCTGAAGAAGAGGCCATCCTTAAGGCCCAACAATTCGACCTCATTTACGCCCAGTCAGGTTATCTCTATACCATCATACCTGACGCCCCTCGCGGCGATTCCTCCTAGCACGATGCGCCGGGGGCATCCCATGCTGCCGACGGTATCATTGGCCGTGTCTCTTCACATCCTCAACCATTTTCCGTAACACGTCCTACCCCTGGCCATAACCTTTCGCGGGCTACCTCACAGCCTGGAGCCACCAACTCGTATGCTCCCATGCAACATCACCACCATTCTCATGGACCCTCATGTCCACCGCAATGTTTCGGTCGCGTGACTCCCGCTTACGCCCCCCTGGTCGCACCTCAACCCTACTACCACCAGCAGGCTGCACCAGCTCCTGCGCCTTCACAAGCCCAACCCGCTTATTACCCGCCACAAGCAGCCCCTGCGGCAAACCCACAACCCGTTCCGCAGCCCTATCAGCAACCCGCTCAAGTTGCTGCACCTGTGCAGCCTCCACCTACATATCATCCACCGCAGCCTGCTCCAGCACCTGCGCAACGTCAGAATCCACTTGCTGCCCAAGGGCAAGTTTACGTCCAACAAAACTCGTAGCAAAACCAGACCAACCAACGCAACCAGGGCCAACAAAACCGCGGCAGGGGCTGGAATCGTGGGAACAACCAACCTACAAACCAAGCTGGTCAACCCCCTAATCCCCCTGATAATAATAATGCGGCCCCAGCTAACCGAAACCCTGATCGCCCGCCCAAGCAGGCTAAAACCCCCAATTTGCGAACAAACCATCCTTGTTCTATTTGCGGGGTCTATGGCCACTACACACATTTTTGCCCACACATGGAGCGAGTTCGACAACTTTGGGCTGAGGATGCCCACCGCCAAGGGCAAGCGGCTCCTCAAGCACCACCCAACCCCCCACAACCTCAGCAGCCATTTTTGGTGCTGCAAAACCCCTTACCAACCCAAGGCATAGTGAACACCCAACCATTGGCTCCCCCTCAAGCCAACGCACCAACCCAACAACAAATCACTTACGCTGCTCCTGATAAACCCATGCATGACTCAGGTACCCACCACTTGTTGATGATGTCCTCCGATGAGGTCAACCTCCAGACCCGGCGGACCCAATATGGCACCACCCCTGAAGCCCCTCCCGTTGATAAACCCACCAATGCTCATCCCACTGATCAGGAATTACGTATACCTCCACTTCCACTCGATGGCGCTCCCAAAGCACCTCGTTTCCCACTTCGTCGCATTAACAATAACCCCAATGCGCGGGCTGCGTCAAACTACAACATTGTCGATGACTTAGCCCAATCCCCCGCAGCCATGTCTGCGTTAGAAGTCTTAAAGAACTGCCCTTCGCAGCCCAAGACTTTAATCTCAACCATTGGGGCTATCGATCCAAATGATTCGAGCTTAATGGCATTTGATTTGGACCAATCCGAACCCCGCATGCCTTCCACTTTAGCGTTCCAAGTTTGTGTTTCCGTTCGGGATCCCCCCCTCGATGCATTTTTGATCCATCGATGCATTTTTGATGAAGGTGCCTCTACATGTGTCATGTCCACCCTCATCTGGCAGAAATTGGGATCCCCCCCTCTCCAGCCGTCCACTACTGTGTTGCGAGCCTACGACGGCCGTTCGGCTCAACCACAAGGCCTATTAACTAACGTCCCCGTCCAGCTGGCTGGCAAAACTGTACTCATCGACATCGAGGTTATCAATGCACAACTTGATTATAACCTTTTACTTGGCCGCAGCTACATGTACGCCATGTGGGCGGTTGCTTCTTCCGTTTTTCGTACCATGATGTTCCCCCACGAGGGACGCGTGGTCAAGGTCGACCAACTCACCTACTACGATCCCAATGCCCCCGCGGCACCCAAAAATGTTCTCCCCATGGTTGAACAACCTGTTTCAAGTGCCACCACTTCCGTTGTTTCCTCTATGGGGCCCGGAGTTTACTCAGATGCGCCCATGACCTCGACCTTCCAATCTATTCCACCCCCGTCACCCGCCACTGACGTGTCTGACCTGTGTACCCTATCCCATAATACGCGAACTCCTACTTATCAACCGCCCTTGTTGCCTAAACCCCCTTTGGTACCTAGCCACATTGGTGCTACCCCCATCCATACCATTCCTTTCCTCTTCCCTCCATCAGGAGTAGTTAGTGCCCTAGTCATGGCTACCCTCAACCTCCCTGGTTTAACCTTAGGATTACCCGTTTGGTATCTTTCGCCTCCCGTTCCCCCATCGACACTAGATGTCATCCTAAAATCGGTGCAGCCCATTGTCACTACTAGTCAACCACCTCCCGGTGTCGCTACCCCGTCGTCCTCCATGAAACCCCCCCTCCTGTTACCAAACCAACTGGGGGTAGAGGCCCCCAACCTTACTCTGCAGTCCCACCTCCCAAGACCGTCAAAAACCCCCCTGTGTTTCGTGCTCCTCCCAAATGCTCGCTGTGCGATGAGTTGGGCCATGCGACTCACCAATTTCCTCAATTACTGGCATTATAGGAACACATGGAACTGCTTGACGACGACCCCACTATTCCAGTTGTCCACCTTGATCCAACCCCCAAGCCTCGTGACAAATCCCTGCGCACTAACCACCCCTGTGCCATATGCGGTATTTACGGGCATTACACGAATCACTGTCCCGATCTCCCAGATTACAGAGCAGCTCTCTTTGAAATGAACAATCTGGATCTTGAGACTGCACCACCCACCATTGAGGAGATCCACCCCCCGCGTTCTCCCCCTTCCGGAGAGGTTAATACCATTTATATGATCTCTTTCGCCGCTACTCCCTCGTCAACCGATTTGACGACACAAAATTTCTGCATTGATGAGGAGATTCTCGAGGCTCTCACTGCCCTAGAGTATCCTTGGGAGGACATGCACCATCGCTCCTACTTTCTCCCAGATGAATCCTCTTCTAACACTGCTACCCAATTTGCAGTTGAATCCAAAGACTTCCTTCCCCTTAAGGTCGGCTGGTTCAAGGACCCTATTCCTGCTCCTGACGCCTTCGAGGAGGGTAATATGGCCAACATCTCACCTGTCATCCAAATTGATATCGCTGCCCCAGTAAGCTCCCCCGAACTCATCACTTTAGGATCCTCTTGCAGTGAGCAAGAGATTGAGGAATACAAAAAACTCTTTAGCGAATTCCGTGATGTCTTTGCCTAGTGACCCCCCCGAACCCAATGACAATGCAGGTATGAGTTTGACGGAATACCTGTATCTCTCGGATCTAAAATCCGTCGGTCGGATCGTCCAGAAATGCCACCTCAGCTCTGGTCCACTCTGATCTATAGTCAAAGTCAAATAGTACAAATGACACTTGTCATGTTGGGCCCACTTACTATTTATAGTCAGTTGACTTTTTTCTTGTTTTGGCCATTCTGAACCCATACGAAGTCCGTTTTTCGAACCGTTTCCACCATTGGAATCAGCACAACGAGCCCGTCACGTCGGTCAGCTCGTTGCATTCTTTTTCTAAGTCCATTTTTCACCCATTTTTGACACCACTAGTCGCCTTGGTTTGCGTGCCACATCGGCCGCCATCAGATTGTTCCACACTTTTTACATGAGCCATTCACTCCTGTCATACTGCAAATGTTTCGTTATTTTTCCACCATTCATTCACCCCGCAAGGAGGCCCACCAGTGTTCCCCCCCACCTTCGTTCTTGGTCATCATAAATGTTCCTTGATTGAACACTTCCTCCTTGCCTGGCCATCCCATTACTTCAGATTCTTCTTATTGCTTTCAGAATCCTTAAAATTGAAAGCAACCACGAGCATGAACTATCCTGGGCTCGTAAAATCCGCACGACAGTACCATTCCATCACTTCAGAGTCTTCTTATTTCTTTCAGACTCCTTAAAATTGAAAGCAACCACGAGCATGAACTGTCCTGGGCTCGTAAAAAACCACACGACAGTACCATTTCATTACTTCAGAGTCTTCTTATTTGCTTTCAGACTCCTTAAAATTGAAAGCAACCACGAGCATGAACTGTCCTGGGCTCGTAAAATCCGCACGACAGTACCATTCCATTACTTCAGAGTCTTCTTATTGCTTTCAGACTCCTTAAAATTGAAAGCAACCACGAGCATGAACCGTCCTGGGCTCGTATAAATCCACATGACAGTACCATTTTATACACACTTCTTCTAGTTCCCTAACCCATGAAGAAGTCCCCTCGTGCCTCTTGGCGCTATGATCGATCCTCTCGGCAGCACCCCCAATTAGGTCGCCTTTGTTCAGAGTATTCTGCAGTTTCCTGCCATTTTACCACAGCTTGAGTCTCCCTTAGCCCAGTCACCCTCCCAGATCCAATACAGCTATGACCCCCTTACCACCAGTTAGTTTCATATGCTGCCCGATCCTCCCCGCCCTCATACTCTGAACAAAGGAAGTTTGAGTCCCCCACTCTACTTGCCCAGTTATTCCCCCCAGTTTATCCATCCTGCCATCAGTACTATCACATTTCGGTTTTCCACCTCGCGCTCCTGTCAAGGAAACATCATTGCCTTGATAGTTGCAGGTCTCCCTCTGTCGACGACAACCCCTCTATTCCAGAGGATAGACCCAGAGGCCCCTGCGCCTTGGACCCATCACCATCTGTGGTGGGGGCCTACGGACCATTTTGGGAGGAGTCATCATTGCCTCTCCGAATGGTTGTTTCTCACATGCTTGACTTCAGCACCTTGATCGCATCGTTGAGAATCGCGTAGGATTTAGATCCCTTCCATTATTTGTCGAAGACCCCGGATTTCCCCCGACTCTAGCACATTGGTGAGTCACTTCGAAACGCCCAGTTATATGTTCCCGTGGATGTCCAGGCTGCGTTGGCAATTGTATTCAGAAGTCACCCAGTTTCATGCTTCCTTGAGTACCCAGTTCAGTTCCAGTACAGTGTACCATTATGAGTATGACTCTTTTCACTCTGGTCCAGCAACTCATCAGTTCCTTTGGTACCACATTCAGTAGTACCGCTGTCATTCCAGTGCATCAGTTTTTCAGCCCAGATATGGTCAGCCCAGTAGTATGTCCCAGATGTGTGTCCCCTCTGGACCCTTATGATATACACAGTGGTTGTTTATGTATCCTACAGGTCCCCCTTTTCGGGCCTCACAGTTATTTTTATATATCTTGATACGAGCATGGGTATGGCCGCCTCGTCCATATATTGAGATTCTTCCTCATTCAGTATTTGAGGCCATGTATATGTCAGGTCCCCATATTTTGGACCACATTGTTATTATGTTATATCCTGATACGAGCATGGGAATGCCCGCCTCGTCCATATGACCAGATGATTCCTTATCCATTATTGAGGTTATGTACTTTTAGTTCTTGCAGTTGGTTTGGGATCGTCGTTCCGGGCTTCGGTTTGTTTCTTCTCTTCTCTGCACCCCAAGAAAACCATATATGACTTATGATGTCCATCGGCCATACGATGAGCTCCTGCCCTCGCACATCAGGGGGCAATCTATTAACACCCAAAAAGTGTTCACTACCTCATCGACCCCACTACATGGCTCATTTGTCCATTTTCCTACCATATTTCCCTGAAAATCCCACTAAAAAGCCTCCAAAAGGCCTAAAATGCCTCCAAAAGGCCATAAAACCATCTAAAAAGCCTCCAAAAGGCCTAAAATGCCTCCAAAAGGCCATAAAACCATCTAAAAAGCCTCCAAAAGGCCAAAAAAACCCCTTTTTTCCTCCAAAAATAAGCAAAATTCCTCTAAAATAGAAAAAATCCCCAAAAGGGAAGAAAAAATATAAAATAATGAGGAAAAGGAGGAAAAAAAACCCTAAACAAGCTGCCCTAAACCACATGGTTTCCAAAACCATGGGCCAACACTCCACCACTAAAAAGCTATAAATAGGTGATGGAGACCCCTCATTTCACATCCACAGTCATAAGCATCCTTACTCTGCCAAAACAGCTCTGGAAGCCCTAGCTCACTTTTGAGCTACTTTCACCACTGAGAGCCCCTTTTGGCCCATTTCCACCATCGGAGAAGGAGAAGGAGCAGGCTGGAGCTTGGAGCAACCATCTTGGATCACTGCGAAGAGCTTCACCAACCTCCACACCGGAGGTAATATCAATATAAAAACCATTATTTACATTTTGTTGTTTTGTTTCATGCATATATTCAGAGTAGTTTGTTTTTCTGTTTAGCATTGTTATTTACATTTTTACTAAACTGCTACTAAGGAGTCAGTTATCCTTAGTAGGTGCTCATTCGCACAAGCTAGGGGTAAAACCCTAGCTACAGTTTGAGTAAAAACATAGGGATATATGTCTAAAATACGAACACAAAAAGTAGTTTTTTTTTTCTTCCTCCAAAATTAATCAATATTATTTTATTATTTTAACTATTATTTTATTATTTTAACTATTATTTTATTATTTTCCTTAGGAGGCCCATTTTAGACCCCAAAATTCCTCTAATGATCTACACCGGTTTCATTTGAACATCAAGCACAAGAAGGGAAGCACCAATAATGTTGCAGACTACCTCAGCCGACCACTGATCGTGGCGATAACCATCGTGCTCAACTCTTGTGGGCATGAGACTTCTGTTTGGCTGCTTCTCTACAAGAGCGATCCAAAATTCAGCCACACATACCAGACACTCTTGGAGGGAAACCAAATTCCAAAATCTCACCTCCAGGATGTACTACTATGTCACATGGGACACCTTTGTGTTCCTTCAAGCGAGCATGCCAAGATGATTTGGGAAGCGCACTACAGTCGAGTCACTGGGCATTTCATGGTTGAGAAAACAGTGGTAGTAATGCAGAAGTATTTCCATTGGTCGAACCTTCGACATGACATCGGGAAGTACATCCGATCTTGCACTGCCTGCGCCATTGCCAAACCATCCATCAAGAAGCAAGGCCTCTATACTCCATTGCCTACCTCTAGTCGACCTTGGGAATCTATCTCCATGGATTACATATCAGGCCTTCCTTCTACTAAGCACAACAACGACTGTGTGTTTATGGTCGTTGACAGATTCTCAAAGATGGCCATAATGGCGGCTTGCAAGAAGAATATCAAAGCAGAAGCCACTGCTAAACTCTTCTTTGAACGAGTGTGGGTACACTTTGGGATCCCATAGTCTATAATCTTAGATTGGGACAATAGGTTCCTTAGTACATCCTAGTCTAGCCTATGGTCAATGCTAGAAACCAAGCTCACAAAGTCCACAGCTTTCCATCTCCAGATTGATGGCCAGACAGAGGTCATCAACAGGATGATCGTACAAATTTTGCGCATGTACAACTTAAAACATCCACGCACATGGGATGAGAGCCTCCCCTATGTACAACACAGCTATAACCGAGCCCTCCATAGCTCAACCAACCATAGCCCCTTTCAAGTGGGCTTGGGATTCTAGCCACTATGTCCCATTGATGTAGCCATGCCGTTTGCAGCTACTTAGGCTGATTCAGCTCATATCCAGTCTGAAGTTTCCAAGGAAAACAACTTCATTGAGAACATTCAACACATTCGTCAACAGGTTCATGACATATTGGACAGATCCAATGCTAAGTATAAGCAGCGGCATGATTAGCATCGGGTGCAACACAAATTCCAGGTGGGTGATAAAGTGTGGCTACATTTGCAGAAGGAGCGCCTTACTGGACCCCATCGCAAGCTTCACTCACTCTGATATGGGCCATACACCATCACCAAGGATGTCAGGGACAATGCCTTCAAGCTCAGTATTCCACCATTCCTTGGTCTGCACCCAGTGTTCAATGTGGACCACCTTTGGCCCTACTTTCCACCTCTATTGAACACATCAGACGTGACAGAACAACTCACACCAACAGAGTTAAACCCCGACTGCCTGGAACAAGCCATAACTAATCGAATTATGGAAACACAGATCAAGAACACCCGCTAGCAGAAGATCCAGCTATATTGAGTTGTCAAAGCAAGCCAACTCCTTCACCAGGGAAAGTGGTTCACCAGGGACCAAGTTCAGCAGAAGTTTCCTCATCTCATGGAGGAACTCAACGCAATGGGGACCATTGCTTCCTAAAGGGGGAGGAATGATCCATGAGGATATTTGTGTCCACCTACCTATTCCACTTGGACCCCCACCATTGTTTCTTTTAGTTTTCCAGTTTCCTTAATTGTAGCACAATTTACTATTTTTAGCAGTTTCGTGTCCTAAACTTTCGAAGCCGTTTTGAGGCCCTAAACGATGTTTTTTCGGCATTGAATGGTTGGAAAAATACGATTCCATTTTGAACTCATTATTTTTTATTTATGGATGTAGTCCTTAAACAGATCTTTCTAACGATGTATCATGCGCGCCAAACAGAGATAGTATGCTAAAGTTACGACCCCGGGAAATTGATGTACCAAGTTACCCAATGGGGAGCACATTCTGGCTTTTCATTTCCTAGGGTTAGGTTTTTGGATGTGGAGGGTTTCCATTGTTTCTCAATAATATATAGGCCTTCGAGCCTCATTGTAACGGGGAGTTCAGAGGCATGTAGCCGCCACATCTCTTCTCAGAGATAAGCTACTAGCACTCTAGCTAGTTTATTTCCATTCTGTATGTAAACTAGTTTCAGTTATTGATTAATGAAATGAAGTGTTATTTCCGCTGCATATCTGTTTCTATGGTTATTTGTGTATTATGTTGCGTTCCTGCATAAATCCGGATCAAAACAACTTTTGAAAAATTCCTTGATCTTACTAAACTTTTTAGTGGGTATTCTTCTGATTAATTGTTCAAACCGTTCAGGCATAGCTCTCACTTGTCCTGATGTCAACGGTTGATTGGGATCAACAAAGTCTTGCCGCGCTTCCAAGAATACTTCCTTCTCATATTAGACTTCTAACATATCTTTCTTTTGTGTCGCAGGTTGCACCTGTGGATCTCCTTGCGATGTATTTTGGTCTGCTGCTGTCGCAACACCTCCTCTTGTAACTACAAAAAGGTTGGGTTGTCTTGGTTCAGAATAAACCATTTGAATATTTGGATTGGGGTTTGGATTCGGATTCTACACTGGGTTAGGGTTAACAATAGTTCTGGGCTACCATTTCACAATGAGTAGCGAACATCGTTCTACAGTGTGGTAAAATGCTTTACAATATGTACAAGATTTTGTAGGACTTTGAAATTATCAGGAAAAATGTCCTAGTTTCCCACAATTATAACATACAACTTGGCCTCTTCCTTGACCTCTAAATTTCCCACTCCCATTTGGGGAGGGTATTGTTGTTGTTGAGGATGCTAGTTTGGTTGGTATTGCGGTTGAGGATATTGTTGTTGAAACTGCACAGGCTGATATTGAGGCTGCACTTGTTCAACTTGCATTTGTTCCTCATTCTTCATTAGGTAGGTATCCATCATTTTCTCTTGAAGCAGTTGGTAGTTTTTACAATCCTTTTCATCATGCCCTACCGATCTACAAAACTTACAATACATACTAGCAGGTGCACTTATAACATTTTGTAGGTACATACATTCCTCAGACTTGTGACCTCTATTCTAGCATACAATGCACCAAGGCATCCCTTGGGTGTTTAATGGATTCGATGCGCCTGCTGCGACATAATTCATGAGCGCCGATAAATAATACTTATGGTGCCCATCTGCTCTGCACCCGGTACACCACATTTATTCTTGAACTTCTTTTCCTCTTTTGATGTCTTGTAGCTACACTGTAATATTGGCCAACTATGACTGAGTTTGCATCATGCCCGATCTAGTGTCTCCAATTGGCGAGGCTTATAGATTCATAGCGATCTACAAAGCCTTTGTCTGCGACACTAGTTTATGTTGCATAAACGATGATCAGATGTGCGGTGACAAGGCGACAATGAACCATTCTTTGTGTTGCACATTCGACATTTGAAAACTGACCTTGGCCATTAACGTCTTGAATATCTGGTCAAAATCCTAAACAGACTCTATTAGTAACCGCTTTATCTCTTTGATCTTAGTGATACATTGTGATTCAGACTTTGGTTTCTTAAATTCATCAATCAATCCGAGTCGAATCTCATTGAGTGTCTTTGGGACCATTCCTACTGGTACTATGGAAAACTTCATACCAGTCTAGCGTACGACTCCCAGAGTCGTAATAATCTGTGCTTTCTTGATGTTCTCGTCCTGGATCGATCGTACGGTCCAGACGACATCACACAGAAACCAATGTCATTTTGGGTCTTCCAGCCCATTCCCATTGAATATTGGGATCTTAATGTTGGTTCCAACCATTGAACGGGACGATACAGTATTAACCGCTGGTACAGTAAGAACAAAATGTGGACTAGTCAGACTTCCTTATCCACTATTTACAATGTTAATACTACTCATATTTATAGAAATACTTGGAGATGGTTTTCGTGTCCTTACCTCTGGTATCGTCGACGAGTTGAGTACATGTTCTGGTTCCGGAGCTTCAGTCGACTCCTCGGATTCTTCGTCTGCCTCTGAGATTGGCTGGTACTATTCTTCCTCCTCATACAAACCTTTGTCTAGGTACGATGTAAACGCGTAGCCTTCTTCTTCTTGCTCTGTGTTGCAACTGCCTCGTCTAAACAAATTTTTTTGTCTTTTTCCCGATCTGAATCTCCTTCTACTTCTCAAAAAATCAAGATTCTAGTTTAGTTTCACCTTCTCCTGGGAACATCTCACTTTAGGGTCTGCTGAGACATAGCCACCTTTTTCTTTTCAATCTATCATTCGCAGAATTCCCTTTTCACATATGAGCATTTTGATCCACGTCTTCCAAGATGAAAGATATCTACTGTGTGGTCCTTGAATTTTTTTTCTCTCGGCCTCACTGTATGAGGTTATCATGTCAACGAAGAGCTCAGTGATATATCCCTCTATTATACTATCTATCCAAAAGTCCACAACCATTGAAATAGGGTTGTTGGTTCTTTTCAACCGCTCAATCAAGAACAAAGTCCACTCTATCGCTTCCCCTCCTTGGAAATTATTCTTCTTGGTTGTCAACTTAGACAACCATTCATACAACAGAGTGGATAACTCAGGAAATAAGATCTCGTAGAAGTCCGAATATATGTACCAGTCTAACCACTCCGTCAGCGTCCACCAGGATCCTTCACTTTATTTCTGTGAAAACTCTATCTCTTTTTTGTCCACCTAACTTTGGATCTCTGACTTCATGGGATGCAAAAACATGTCCCTCAGTACACACTTAAAGGTCATTGCAACATAAACGTTTGTTGGCCTTTTCCCCCCTGCTACCCAGGTTCATTCCTCTTCCTCTGGTCAGCGCAACAAAGCCCAATATATAGTCCCGATAGAGCAGGGCCCAGTCGACAACACCTACAACACAAATGCCGTCTCATCTGAGATATATCAGTTCTTAAGGGTAACTTCCAGAACCATGTTTCCGTAGTTAGCATGGGAGGGTGTATAAGTCCTTGGCCCTGCGCCAAGGTTTCCAATGAAGACCAAGAAGGTGGGTTGGTGGTTCTCACTTTATATATCAATACTGAAGTATTAATCACCCTTAGTTATGCAACCTTCCCAAATTCCCAATGAGTAGTCATCGCAGATGTATTCATTACTTGAATTACAACATTCATATAGTTATCTATTAAAGGCACATTAACCAATCAAACATCAACAAATTAAATATGCACTTATCTAAGCTACTTAACATTCACACATATACACAACATGTAACGTGGAAACCCATCCAGGAAAAAACCACAAGGTTCTCTTCATTTGGCATTGGCATGAGAAAATAGAAGCACCTTTTGTCTATACATAAAGCTATAGATTCTGTTAATATCTTTTCTTCTATCTCTACAGACTTTTTTTCCCACTCATGCTCTCTTTTCTTCTCTATATTCATCACTCTATTCTACTCCTACTCAGCGATCCGCACATAGCCTGGATCGACTCGACCTTCTCTATATGTCTGTGCACTCAGCTGCAGATCTACTTACTCTGATGCATTGAATGATCTAGATTTACCTACTCAAATCTATTGTATCCTCTACCCAACTCAAAAGTGTCTAACAAGAACTAGCTAACATGCTACTGGTTGACTAACTAACCCATGTACAACTTGGGTTTCTCCTCTTATAGAATTACTACAGACTCGATATATTCCCATACATGCTTGTTAAAGACTCAATCATGACTTGATACAGACTCTAATAGACTCATCTACAGTCTCTATCTCAGCCAACTTACTATCCTTATCCTACAGGCTGTCTCTCCTGTTCTAGCAAAATATGACCAAAGAGGCGCTACCAGCATGACTTACAAAAATGCCTTTACGTGTGTGGTTTCCGTCGGCTCCAGCCGAGCTCTTACCCACGATCATTAAGGGTTGTTTCTTCTCCGCATGATGCCTTACTGTCGCTTTATAGCTGTTACCTTTTCTGCACGCCTGCTTCCGCGAATATTTTGCCATGTCATCACATCTCATGTTCTCTACTTCCATCGTAGCTTACAAAACTGGCGCAACTTCCTCATCTCATGCCTTCTCTTTTTCTTTCTCCTTTCCTTCCTTCTTCTGTCGCAACATCCTTTCCCTTTTTCCTTGATGATGTTTCCTATGTCGCAACTCCTCATTCTTCTTCCTTGTAGTCTTTTTCCCTTACTTGGGTAGAATTCCATAAGAATTCTTCCGTTCTATCCCGGGACCAACATGTAGTTACATTGGATCTCATCTGATGGCCCTTGGTTGTTTCATTAAATTCCATGGGGTTTAGGTCGATTCCTATTATTTAGGAACCTAGGAATTGAGCTTTCCCAATCTTGAGATCTTGAAGTACACACATAGAGTTTAAAGGTCTTAGCCTTCCAAGTATTCATAGAGTGCTTTATGCTCTACCTTGAGTAAGGTGATATTCTTGTTCTTATTTGATGGGAATATAATATTACCCTATAGACTAATATAACCCTTACTTTTTTTTAAATAGTATAAATTAATATGTAAAATAATTTATATTTACTAGAGAATACCCCCTAAAGCCAACCGAAATACCCTATAAAGGTAGGGGGGAATATGTGCACACCTGGGTTATTCAGGGCATAGTAGGTATTTGCTTGTCTATTCATTATCATAGTATGTCTCTGCATTATAATATCTTCTATCTTCTTGTCTCTGCATTATCATATCCTGTATCAGCTTGTCTCTACATTATCATAGTTTGTATTTTATTTTGAGTTTTATGAATTTTTTTATGAAAATGATCTAATGCCAATTTCATTTTAGTTTTATGAATAGAATGTAGTTATTCATACCTATTCATCCATTTATTTATATAGGGTTGATGGGATAGGTATCACAGGGATTCATGATTGGACAAAGGTAAAGGATATTGTATTGTGTCATATCATATGGTGTGTAATTGGGCGATATATTATACCCTTAAAAAGGATATCCTTCGGATGAGGAATGGCTTGTTCGAGATAAATAAAGGGGGATACCTATGGGAACAACACAAATTCACATCAGAAAGAGGGCTAAACAATAAATATATTGAATTTCTCTTTTGTGTCCTCAAAAAATTTCAATGGGATAAACCGCATAGAAATCTTATCGTCGGTCTCCATTGGCTAAACTGCATTAGTTCATTGATGCTTGTCTTGATGTTTATAGGAGATATACTAGAGATGGATCGAGATGAGGCGTTGATTCATTCTTTGATTCAAATATGTACTAGGACATCTATTGAGATGAGGACTCCCAATACAACACATACGTCTACTGAAACACCTTCGAATGTTCGCTCTCAAAGATGGTCTGATACATCTAGAGATTCTAGCGTATTATATTGAGACTCTGGTATGTGTTTAAAATTTATGCACATGCAAAATTTTGAGTATGCATGCATATTTATATTTGTTTTAAATCTTGTTTTATATTTTACTAACTATTAGCACTTTTCTTTGTAGAGATACAATGTAATATATTGTCTTGTGAGAGTGGGAAAACATTTGTATGTAGTCATCTGTTTGATTCATCTCGTGGTCATTTTCCCTCTTTTAGTTGTCATTTTAGAGAACGACCAATAGAACAACCACATTTTATTGGTAATATGTTATATATATATATATATATATATATATATATATATATAATTTATTTAAATAAATTACAAATTTACACATGTGTATATACATGATCACATGTGTTTGTAGAGGATCGTGGTTCTGCTGAGGGTTATGATGATGCATTCAGAGAGGATGAGGGTGATGAGGTAAGGGGTGTCTTTGAAGGTGATGATGCATTTGGAGAAAATTAGGGTGATGATGTAAGGGGTGGAGATGCTGATGTTAGATTTTATAGTTTATTCAATATGATATAGGATCTTATCTGAGAGAATAACATGCACAACAATAATCACAAGAGACAAGAGACACAAATATTTTCCTCGGAGAAAACATAAAGGAGAAAACCCCGTAACTTCCTCAGATATAGAATGAGTAGCAGTAGCAAAAGTAAAACCCAAAAGTGTAAATATGATCTTCGACAACTACTCTCTCTCTCACTTGTGAGAGCTTGTCCTCTCTCTCTCATGCGAACTTGATGAGTGAGTGTGTGTCACTAAATAGAGATGAACTCTCTCTATTTATACTTTATCCAGAATTGACGTTTTCCCTCAACAGGGTCGAATTCTCTAGGAGAGTCTAATAACCCTAATACAAATTAACTCTGGGGTCTAATGCCCTGACATACAATCGGGGGTTAACCTCAATGACTTTACATGACTTAAGTACAATAATGACTCTCCCGATCGGAGGAATAAACATCTTCGTCGGGGTATAATAAAATACAATATGAATTATACAAGTAAATATCTTCCGACGTTACAATTACATTAACACTCCCTCTTAACTAAGAAGGTATTCTCTTGACACAGACATTGATACATATAGACACAAGTCTTCAATGTTGGATCGTCATTGTCGCTGTTGTTTTTGTCCTCATCATCTCAATCAAATGGTGCTATCTCTTGAATCTACTCGTCATAAGAAGTTCTACATAGCCAACCCTTTTTCATGATGGATGTAAGCCTAGCCTCCATGTAGGTCTTCAAATCATCAAGTAGGGATAACTTAGGAATTATTGTCTTGAAAAACCTGAAGGATATCCCAGGACTGATTATACGCCTCTGTAAAACCTGAATAAGCATCCTGGGACTGATTATATGCCTCTGCAAAACCTGAAGGATCTCCCAAGGTTGATTATATGGCTCTGCAAAACCTGAAGGAGCATCCCAGGACTGATTATATTCCTCTGCAAAACCTGAAGGATCTACTAGGACTGATTATATTCCTCTACAAAACCTGAAGAAGCATCCTAGGATTGATTATATACCTCTGCAAAACTTGAATCCCTACTATTACCTTATCATCTTCAATCATCTCATCGTCACTCGGAGCACATCCCATATGCACACATCTTGACCACAGCCCTTTCATCTACACCATGGGGGGACACACCTACCACCATGTGTGAATGAATCTGGTGCATCTGCATCTTCTAGACCCATCACCTCCCCTTGGAAGGAACCTTGAATTGTAGTACACCCAACTTCTCTCTGAAGTATTCAAACTTCACTCTGGCTAATGGCTTGGTCAAGACATCAGCTATCTACTTATTCATCGCAACATACTGGAGCTTCATTGCTCCTTTCTGCACCATATCCATGATGCAGGGGTACTTTATCTCAATATGCTTCGACTTGTCATGGAACACTGGGTTCTCGGACAACTTCACACAACTCTGGTTGTCACTGAAGATACAAGTTTCCTCTAACTCGAGATCAAACAAATAAGATAGTAGCTTCCTAAGCCATACTACCTCACAACTAGATGAAAGAGTTGCAACATATTAAGCTTTAGTTGTACTCAGTGCCACGTAGGACTGCTTTCTGCTAAACCAAGAGAACACACTTGATCCCATACTGAAGCAACACCCCGAAGTGCTCTTCCTATCTAAGGCACTGTCATCCCAGTCTGAATCAACATAACCTTGTAGGTTAACCTTTTTATTCGCATCATATTTGAGCACATAATCAATTGTACCCTTCAGGTACCTCAATATATGCTTTGCAGCAACCAGGTGATCTTGTCTCGGATCCGTCAAGAACTGGCTCAAATTGTTCACAACAAAGCATATGCCAATTCTCATGTTCATTGGGCACATCAATGACCCAATCATCTGATGATATATCGCAACATCAACTGAATTTGATGAAGCATAGCAAAATAGCTTCAAGTTCTATGCCATGGATGTGTCTATTTCCTTACAGTCCATCATCCCAAACCTCTTTAGGATCTCTAGTATATACTTCCCTTGACTAAGGAAGACTCCATCTTTACTCTACCACACCTCCATACCTAAAAAATAATGTATCATGCCCAAGTCCTTCATCTCAAACTCAGCAGCAAGATTCCTCTTTGTATATGCGATCAACCCATCCTCACCTATCACAAACAGGTCATCTACATACAGTAGGAGTATTACTAGGTTCCCTTTCTCAACCTTGTAGTAAAGTTTGGAGTTTACTTTACGCTTGGGAAATCCCAAACTAGTCAGGAAGCTGTCCATCCTGCCGTACCATGTCCTGGGCTCCTGCTTCAGTCTGTATAAAGATTTCTTTAACCTACACACATGAGTTTGTATGCCATGTGTTTCAAATCCCAGCGGCTGCTGTACATACACTTCCTCTTCCATTACATCATTCAAGAATGTTTTCTTCACATCCATCTGGTGTATCTTCCATTTCATCACTGCAATCAGAGCAAGTATTGTTCTGATGGAAGTGTATCTGGATACAGGTGCAAAAGTATCCTCATAATCTATCCCTTCCTTCTGGCAGAAGCCATGTGCCACAAATATCACTTTATAGTTCTCTATGATCCCATTTGCATCATGCTTGATCTTGTAGATCCACTTGGAAGCCACAACAGACTTCCCTTCTGGTCTCGGGACCACATCCCAAACATCATTCTTCATGATCGACTGGTATTCCTCGATCATGGAATCCTAACATTATTTCTTTTCTGTCACTTCTTCATAGTTGGAAGGTTCCTTGTTAATGATGTCACACAACAGGGGTACGTGGCTGGAGTATGGCCTAGGTCTCTTGCTTTTTCTGTGTATTCCTTCTGGAGAGCCATATCTCTCTGCATCTAGAATTGCCTCTCATACCCATGCTGGTTTTCTCTTGTGAGAATTCTTCTCATGCGGTGGATCTACAGGTTCCTGAGGTTCTTCCATTTCTTAGCCTTCTTATGGAGTTGCTTCATTCATTATTGTATCTTGGATCTTGGGTATTTCTAGTTCTTCAAAGTATTCAATAGGTATTTTGATGGATTTGTTGTATGTCGAGTGTTCGTCAAATCTCACACCCCTGCTGATACCGATCTTCTTGTACCCTTGAAAGTATATTATGTAAACCTTCGAGTTTTCACTATATCCCACAAATATTCCCTTCTTTCCCGAAGGGTCTAACTTCATTCTTTTCTCCTTCAGAATGTGTATGTACATTGGGAAGCCAAATATCCTGATATGGATGACTTCTTGTTTCTCGCTGGATAAAGTTTCCTATGGTATCTTATTGTCCAGTATTCTGTGTGGAGTATGATTATGTACATACATGGTTGTTCTTGCAGCTTCTGGCCATAGATGCATGGGAATATACTGATCATGAAGCATTTCCCTTGCTGCTTCCATAATCATTATATTCTTCCTTTCTGCAAATCCATTTTGTTGTGGATTGTATGGAGTGGTTAACTCCCTCTTAATCCCCGAGTCTTTGCTTAATTAATCCATGAATTCTTCTGATGTGAATTTTCCGCCATTGTATGATTGAAATTTTTTTATTTTCTTTTCCGTGTGATTCTCTATCAGGGATTTGAATTCCTTAAATTGTTGAATATTTCATCTTTTCTCTTCAAGAAAAATATCCAGGTCTTCCTAGAAAAATCATCAATGAAAGAAATATAATATACATACCCATTCAATGAACTGGATCACATTGGACCACATACATCAGAGTGGATGACTTCCAATATTCCTTTTGCTTTGCTCTCACAACTTGGAAATGTATTCTTTATGTTCTTTCCCTTCGCACATTCTTTGTAGATTCCTTCATGCTTTGTCTGGATTTCAGGAAGACCATTAACTGCTTTGCTTGCAAGTGATAGTGCTCTATAGTGCACATGTGCAAGCCTTCTATGCCATAATTCATTTGGCTCAATAGAGTCATGGACCAAGGCTTGTTCAGGTTGGCCCTTCCATTTTTATAGGCCTCCCTATTTCTCTCCAATCACTACTACATCATCTATGGTCTTTCCTTTAAGCCACATAAGAACTTGGCCATCAATCATAATGCAACCCTCATATCTTTTGCGTCCAATGGATATATGGAGAGAAGATTCTTCTTGAGTCCTGGTACATATAGAACATCCTTCATCTTCAAATGTTTTCTAGAGTTTAGCTTGTAAGAGGATTCAACACTTCCTTTTATAGGGTATTGGTATTCATCCCCAAGTTTCACCTTGTGAGGTGACTCATGTTCAGATAGATTCACAAATGATTCTTTAAATCCTATCATATTCTTGGAAGCCCCACTATCTACAAGCCAATCATTGTTCCCAAGTGAAATAGTATCCATGAGAGCTGAAATCAGAACATATTCTTCATCACTAGAAGAATCTTCACTCTCTCCTTTGGTTCTCTTCCTGGTAGGTTCATCATGCTCTGTAATGTGAGCATGATGTCTTTTCTTGTTTTTCTTCTTCCTTTTGTTCTTGTGACAATCTCTGGAAAAATATCCCTTTCTCATAACAAGTATAACATATGATATTAAATAGATCTCTCCTGGGTCTTCTAAGGTTATCCTTCTGATTCTGGTGGTGATGTTTTTCTTTCTTGTGATGAGAGTGCTCCCTTTTGTTATTCTTGGTGTGTGTTGTGAGATCTTGATCTTCATTTCCCATATTTTCTTCTCGAGCTATGATTCGCGCTTCTTCTTGTGAGAATTCCTCCCACAACCTATTGAAAGTGATTTTCTTCTAGCACAAATTCCTTGAATAAATGAGTCCAATGACCTAGGGAGACCATTCAAGGTTGTCATCACTATCCATTCTCTATGTCTTCTCCCACACCTTCAAGTTGTTCCTTGATTTGAGAGACCGTTATAAAGTATGACTGTATGGTCTCTGCATTCTCAATATTCACATTCTTCAACTGATTTCGCAAGGTCATCTTTGTGGAAATTGAACCCAGTGATAGAACAATTTTACTCACAACAATTATCAATTGTACATGCAAAATCACTCACAAAAGAGACTGAATATGGAGCTGAACACTAAACTGTATTGAATTAGTGTACAATAGCCAACCCTGTAACATGATAGGTTGCTGCATTAAATAATTATATAAGGGGTTCGAATGCATGAGGAGGCAATTCGAATCTAGTCAAAAGCAGGGTTACTAAAATTAAGCAATTCCCCCATAGGTGCATAAAGTAGTTTCCAAATCAGCTAAGGAGCTCACAAATTGGAAAAAGCACTTAGGCAAGCTAAAAGGTGATGGAAGGACAAATCATACATGCTTTTCATAGGAGAAAAGAATGGAGGATGTGGAGGACAAAAAACTAGTTAACCTCACCTAGTCAAACTTTCCCAATTGCCTTAAAGCACTGAAAAAGCAGGCAATAAAGCAGAAAAAGTAGAAGGGCGCCTAGGAGGCCAGGAATAAAACATAATTGATTCCTTGAGGTTTCCCAAGCACTACATGAGTCAAAATAGGCAAGTTTGACCACTATGGATAGGCAAATGACAACTTGCATAAGGTGGAATCATGAAACTAGGAAAATAAGACAAAAATGATTAATTTAATGTCTAAGGTAGCTAACTATGGGTTGATTATTATAACAATATTTCGATTTATATTCATTCCTTTGAATAACTTGGTCAAGGAATCAAACATCTCTTTAGGTGTCTTTAAGGAAGTGTAATAATCTCGAATTTTCACAAAAATTTAAAATTTTTAATGTACCATCAAATGTCTAAAGTCGCAGTTTACCAACTGCTAGCGGTTAGTGGAAAATGAAACAGTTTAACAATTAGTTGTTAATTATTTTCTTAATACAGTAACTAATACAACTTTCATTTTCGTAAGGTGTACCAGATTGACCTGCATTCAGATTTCTTTTAGCTTACTAATAATTTTACTTTTTGGCAAGTAGGTGAAATCTATCTTTGAAAAATTGGGTTTACTTAGCATTATGCTAACGCAGATGGACTACTGGTTCTTACAGGTTCAATAGGTAACGATCGTTCAAGTATAAGTTTAATTCATAAGGTAGCAAGAAGTATGCATGTTAATATGCTAGTAAATAAACTGATTATTTTAGAAGCAAGCTCTACTGAGGTAAAGTAACTGTCTTCTATAGTTCTTATTTCTAAGACAGTATTTTAATGTTTGGTCATAAAGAACGTTATCTCTATCATACTTAGCGAAACAAAAGATACTTATTGTGAGCTTAGAGCTCAAGTTCTTCGTCATACATTTACTTCTATTTTACATGCTTATAACGCTAATGTTATGTATAAAAGTACTATCATTTATTCATGAAATTACTCCTATAAATCTTGAAGGTAAAGATTTCCAATAGAGCACATGTTTCTATTTTGTTTCTATCTTACTAGCCATAGAAATGATTAATCTATTGTTTTTATGTACATATGCTAAACATCAATTATAAACTTCAGTACTTAAATTATTGCCTTGCTGCATGTATTATTGTAACAACATACAATGCCACATTATTTTATATTGTATCAATCTAAATGTTACTTGCATTCTGTAGAGATCTTATTACCTGGAATTTTCCTTGGCATTATAAGTTTGGTTCCTTTACCTAGATACATCATCTCAAGATGGAATTCTACCTACCACTCTTATAAGATTTGAATCATAGGTAAATACATTATCAGTGATGTTACTATAATTTATAAACCTTGTGCATGATTTACACCATAGTAAAATTACTATTATCATGTTGCCTTACTCATAATAAATTGTAGTTTATACTAACTACTACGGTAGATTTTACTACCTAGAACTTCTGATCTAAGATCTAACTCAAGTGAAACATTATAACAAAGGTTCCTATACTAAGTTAGAACCAAGTAAGCACAAATGACTTGTAAGTAATGATAAGATTCATTATTATTGTCATTGGCAAGTCGACCATACAAAACCATATTTGTCAAAGTTTACACTAAGGTCGAGCCTTGTGATTGTTTATTTGACATGGTTTATAACACCTTTACTCTATAGTCAAATGACATCTATTAATTAAAATCAATTCTAACTAACCTCAACCATCGATTGCAAATGATATGTTTTGAGCTTCAAATAATATGTACTTATCATCGATTTCAAAAGATAGGGTTTGAACTTCAAATAATAAGTAATTATTTAAAGTCGTTTTGCAAAGTAACTTATGAATTGTTATTTGGAAAAGTTTATGTTATGGTCGACCTTGGAATTGTTACCATGGCAAGGTTTTCACGACCTTACTCTATGTTCAATGACATAGAATCATTGCTAACTATTATTACAACCTTGATACCAGCGATCACAATGATATAGTCTTATGCTATCATTAGTGAATAT
Source organism: Pseudotsuga menziesii (assembly GCA_001517045.1). Lineage (NCBI taxonomy): Eukaryota > Viridiplantae > Streptophyta > Pinopsida > Pinales > Pinaceae > Pseudotsuga > Pseudotsuga menziesii. Next base: position 335,549 of record LPNX010661480.1, on the reverse strand, counting down.
ATATATGAATACATTCCATAGTTGATTACATAGCTGGTTTTTTTATCATTGAAATAATAAAATGATTATTGGAAATGCAGATGGACTATAGACATGACCCTTGCATGGTTGAAAAGATTTGGAGGGCACGTGGTCTCCTCTCATCCATGCAATGGTGACTTAAAAGATTTGAAAACCCTATTCACTTGTCAAATGTCTCTGAGGGTTTCGCTGGCCTGCGGGTGCTTTGTGTAGTTTTCCATGGCAGCCATGAGAGGCTGCTCCTCTGCTTGCTTGCTCTGTAGCTTTTGTTTGATGTTGTTGTAGTTTCAAAACTCAGTCTTGATTGCAAACCTTCGTGGTTGTGAATCTTACTGCGCGAGTGGTCATTGGTTTATGAGTTTAGCTCTCAGCCTATCCATAGTTTCAGTTCTGTTCTTCTCGTGGCTTGTCACAGCTTTGTGAAGCTTAAGCTTCTTTGTCACTGTCTTCACTCTAGGGTCGACATAGGGTTTGAATACTCTTCTGTGTAAAATTGCTAAGTTGGTGACAGCTTCTTCGTTACTCGACAACTCTTCGTCTTGCAGGTAAGACAACTCGGTTTTAGATATGGAAACTCTCTGTCAAATTATTAACACAGTTACGGTTTTAATGTTTTTAAGCTGAGCCTTGTACTAATGCTTGGTAATATGCTTGTACAGGAACCTGTGACAGCTCCAAGCTTCGGTGGAAAGAAAACGATGGCCGGCTTCAGTGGACTCGTGGCCCCAAATGGTAAGCCCTGAGTTCAAAAATGGGTTTTGCCCTACTTGTAATGAGGGTTGTTGAAGGAGAAACATAGTGCTTGGAAGCCTATTTAGTTTCTTCGTTAGTTATGAGATTTTAGTATTATGTTGCTCCAGTTTACTGTTAAAAACCTTGTTGTTTATGCAGGGTAATACCGACCTTTGAGCCGTGATATCTATTTTTGTTAAGTTTTTAGCCTTACGGCTCGACAATGTAATGCAGTTGGTTTTATAAAGAAATACTTTGTAAATCTTGGAGCTCTATCTCGCGTTGTTAAGATTTTGTTAACCTATAAATTATATATTTATTATACTGTGTATAAAAGATGTTTATTTTTAGATAAAGACTGTAAACAATCCAAAGCATGAGTTGTAGTCTTCTTGTTAAGTTTGCTTACACAGCTATTAATATAAAATAATTAAAACTTTAAATAGAATAATTTATAAAATGGATAAATTATTTGTTTAGGGTTTCGACCCTCAGGTTTTTCTTTCACAGGTTATAAGCCTGTTAGTTAAGTATATTTAGTTCCTAAATATGAAATACTTAGTTTTATTTCGTTTAATGTTTACATTTACATTTATTTTTAATTACTATTTTGTAACTTGTAATTGTCCGGAAATATGTAAAGAATAGAAGGTTACTCTGGAACTCTGTTTATTTTTTCAAAAATAAAGGGTTTGTAAATATAACCCTAATATGGTTTTATTAAGTAATAATTTATGATTTAGTTAATAGTTAAAAGGATAGACTGTGTGGTTAATAACTTGTATATATACTTAAATGTTATCTTCTATAAACTTTAATATGTATTAGTATACTATTACTGTAACTCTAGTGTAGTTTACTATTTCTTTTCCTGCATTTTTATTTAGTTATACTAAGTTAAACCGTAAATAAGAATAAACTATAACACTGCTTTTCATTGTACTGTAAACATTGAAATACATTCTATTTTCATTTACATACATATACAGAACTCACATTTACTATTCTCATTTCATTACAAAGATTATTTCATTTACCTTTAACAAACTAACTATGCTAGAGTACGGCCTGTAACCAGGTGTGGAAAAACACAACTTAGAATTTAAATCCTTTCTATTTCATTATTTTCCTAAATCATTTTCATTTATATTAACAATCTAATAAGAATTACTAACTCAACAGTTTACAGTTCAGAACTAATTGCATTCATGTAACATCTAAACTAAGATTTATTTAACTAAGATAGTAAAATAAATAACATAGAACCTGATGAGGACAAGACAACAACAGCTTTAGGAGGTCGTTCCTCCCTACCAAACTCCTGGAGAGCGCTCAAACAACGCTTCCTCAGGACCCCCGAGCTTGTTCCTGGTCTTCTTGGCTAAGAACTGGTGGAGATGCAAACAATAGAACCCTCTGTCAACTGACTAGTTCAATACCTCAGTAAAACACTCTGCTTTTAGCATTATGATCTTTAGCTTAAAAGCTGCAACTAGATTAATCAGCAGTTATCCCCTCAAACACTTTCCAGATTTCCCTTCCATTGAATTTCTCTGAAGTACATTCATTCACCCTGAATGATCACTTCTCTAGAATGAGCAGCCTCAACTCTCTTCAATGGGAATTTTTATAAAGATTGCCTAGGTCTTTTTGGGTCAGTTTTCATTAATTGAGCCACCTGATCTGATTCCACTTTCTTGGGGAATCATGACCACAAATGTAGGGAGGTTGCCACCTACAACAGTTGGAAGTGGTTTGAGGATGCTTCCACATGTCAGTTTGCTCTCCACCCAGTCTCCTCCACCAATTTGACCAGTAAACACTCTTTTAACAGCTCTCCTAAGCTGTTGTCTCCTCATTTAATTATTTATAAATAAAATATTCAGAATTTACATTAAATATCCTTGACCCCACTGGGTCATCAATTACAACTTAACATAAAATTTAACATATTGTTCCTCAAATAATATAAAATTGTTTTTGCAAAATTGGGGCATATGATAGGAAGATACATGTGGTATAAGGTGATCCTTGATAGAATCAACAACAATCCTCTTGGTCTTGGCCAACTTCTTCTTGTGTAATTCTTTAGCCTCATCTCCCTCTAGAACTGTAACTTCTCCATTTATGTAGGTGTTAAATTCATTCTCTTCAAGGACTAGTGAAATCCTATACTTCCATGCTCGAAAGTTATCAGCTCCTTCAAGCTTATCCTCAATCTTGGTGTGGTGAGACATATTTAATGAGAACCTCAAATGAAAATACAAAAGATTTATATCTTACCAATTTGATATGCTTGGACTGGATCTGGAGATGGTCTTCTGTAGTTCTGGTTTTCTAGTCCAGAGTCAAATTAGGGTTTGACTTTCCCAGAGTTTTACCCAACCTAAAACTTCGATCTTGGTCTCAAAATTTTTATTTTGAGGAGGAGAACAATCCTGTGCTGACCACACTCCAAAATTCCACTTCTGTGAAAAGCCCTAATTTCCTGCAGCAATGGTAGGCCAAAAAATGAAAAATGTCTGGAATCATATTCGACTTCAATAAGAAGATGCACCCCCCTAAGGTGAGTTATCCTATCCTCCTTTCCTTGATGATATGTGGAGAGAGACCCGAAAATTAAGAATCCCTGGCTTCTGCAGCCGCACTATGCCTTCTTCTCAGTTTGGCTCTGATACCATTTTAAATTTGTACAGTTTATTCAATATGATCTAGGCTCTTATCTAAGAGAATAACATGCAAAAAAATAATCACAAGAGACAAGAGACATAATGATTTTCCTCGGGGAAATCGTAAAGGAGAAAACCCCATAAATTCCTCAAAGATAGAATGACCACCAATAGCAAAAGTAAAACCGAAAAGTATAAAGATGATCTTTGACAACTGCTCTCTCTCTCTCAATTGTGCGAGCTTGTCCTCTCTCTCTCTCATGCGAACTTGATGATTGAGTGTGTGTCACTAAATAGAGAGGAACTCTCTCTATTTATACTTTATCTTGACTTGACTGTTTCCCTCAGCAGGGCCGAATTCTCTAGGAGAGTCAAATAACCCTAATACAACTTAAATCTAGATTATAATGCCCTGACATACAATGGAGGGTTAAACTCAATGACTTTACATGACTTAAGTACAATAATGAATCTCCCGATCGGAGGAATAAACATCTTTGTCGGGGTATAATAAAATACAATATGAAATATACAAGTGAATATCTTCTGATGTTACAATTACATTAACAACCGAGGATGCTACAAGGGACCAAGAGAAAGGCCATGCAAATGCTCAGCAAAAGGGTTAAGGTCGACGAAGGGTTACTTTCAAGCATACGCATGGTTGTAAGCCCAAGACCATTTATTTGTCAGATATACCCGATGCTCTTCCTTGGGAAAATTATATTTTTTCTGTCACCCTTGAAAAATGCACATCCCACCATAACAAATTGAGGGATGATCTTGCTAACTTGTAAGTCCCACTTGAGAGCCGAGAAAGTTTGAAAATACTTTTGGAATTTTTAGGCAAGTTCATTAATTCCTATAGAGGTATTGGGCCAACAACATATTTTTTTTGTTCACTTGATGCGAATGCGGGAGGTTTAGGTGATGGGTCTTGAAAAGTGGGTTGATGTAGAGAAGAGGGTATCAAAAGAAGATGCCATTTCAATGTTTAATTTTAAAGAAGGACTGAAGTGAAAGATGTTAAAGGTGAAATATTTCAAGCACCCTGAGATTGCACACCATATATATGATAATTATTGGAATCCTATATGGTATATTGCCATGGAATGATGAAATGCCACATTATTTTGCGATGTTTATATATATAGAGTTTTTTTTAAACATGAAGCTAGATTACACAGATGATCTGTCCAAATTTTATGGGATTGGAAAAGGTAGAACATATGAACAAGAAGGATCCTTTCGAGATCCATTGTTGTCTAAGGCTACACCTCATTTGGTGCCTCATCCACAAAGATTTGTTACTTTACTACCAGAGATGGAGGTGACCTCTCAGATTGGTCTAGAGGTGAGAACTGTTATAGGAGAAAACTTACAATCTTCCCTAGTGGGGACTGATGTAGGAATGGATTGACATAGAGCATGTGCTTGTTCCCATGCATGTTTTTCTTAAAAAATAAATATTGAGGTAGATTCAATGATCCTTGAAGATGCCAATGCCTATGAAAAACATTGTCGAGATGGGTGGTTTGAGTTA
>LPNX010661480.1:305031-329917 GCA_001517045.1 Pseudotsuga menziesii | reverse complement strand
AAATGAACTCATTTGAATTGCAGTTCACCCAAATGTTGGAGGAATGTGATTTTATGGTCGACTCTAGTGTTAACCTAGGGCCAATGAAAGATGTACATTTGCATAAATATCTATAAATTTATATGTTCTCATTAATGTCATGACACCTTTTCCTAATATTGAAATTTTGGTTGTGTTCATAGATTTTGATTCCTTCTCCTAGGACCATGGGTATTGGGCCCCTGTCATCATCAATTTTGGGAGACATTTCGAGTGTCTCCCAAGATATCGAGGTAAATTGCACCTTTCAAATGTTTTAGTTATGATTAAAGAACAATTGACATCTTTTTAAAATTTATTTTATGTTGTAAATTGCATGTTTCAAATGTTTAAGTTTAATGATTGACATCTTAAATTTTAATTTATTTTATGTATGTATGAAAAGTTTAAGTAATGAAATTAGAATTGTAGGTCAGTAAACGGACTCTACAGCTTTCCACGACTTTGGATGTGGTGACCTCTTTGGGTGCGGGGCTCACTGAGGTATATTTATTCATATTTATTATTTTAAATTTTAATTGTATTTTTATTAAAGTTTATTTACGGTATAAAATTTATATATTGAAGCTTAATTAATTGGTGCATGTGTTATAGGTCAATCCCGAGGAGAATGTGGATACTACATAATTATATGTTTTTTATACTCGTGAACTTGTTAATGAAATTGCATTAGAACTTTAAACTTATCATTTTAACTTATATATTTTAAAAACACACACACATATAATTTTGGATTGTTTATGTATATGTATATAGTTTTTTGATCAAGTTCAAATATAATTTAATTTTGTTTAAATGACTTAATTTGGTCATGCGAAGCATAGATTAATGTCTTTAGAATTAGTTGATGTTTATACAATATGTGGCAATTGTGTTTAAATGATTTTCCTAAAGATATTATTTTTGGTCATGATGTATAGATTTAATTAGTGTTTTAGATTGTTTAAATGATCTTCCTAAAGATATTATTTTTGGTCATGATGTATAGATTTAATTAATGTTTTAGATTTATGTATACGTGTGGATTTGATTGAATATGTTAATTAGGAATGTTTTCAATCTTCTAGGTATAATAATATATGATACATGTAGAATAATCAATAAAATGCACTTTATACAAATTTTATAATAGAATATTGGTTTTAAGATTAGTTTCCTTATAAGATAAACTCTAGGTGTATGACTATATAAATTGTTTTAGGACACGAAACTTATATGATATATTGTTATTATATTTTTACTAGACATCATTAGAGGAAATTTGGGGTCTAAAATGGGACTTATAAAAAAAGTGCCAACAATAAGTTCTTGTGATTTGGAATTCAAGAACCAATAGAATTTCAATAAAATGAGTCAACCATAATGGTTGAATTGACATATTTGTCATTAAAAAAAACTACTTTTTTTGTTTGTGATACTTGCAAGGGATTTTTCACTATGGATATCAGAAAATGCTATACATCTATCCATTTTTAGTAACTGGGTAGGACTGGATTTATGCACAGGCTTTTGTACAAGCGACTGGCATTTTGGAACACGATTAAAGGAAATAGGCATTTCTGACATATCTCCCTGTGTTTTTACTCAAATTTCGATCGAGAGAGCTCGTTGGATGTGGAGTTTTATTTTGCATCCAACGAGTATGGACACTGCATACTTTTGACGGACACCGCTACCCCAAAAACAAGAAATACCTGAAAAAACGTGATGATGACATCATCATCACGTTTTTTTCAGGTATTTCTTGTTTTTGGGGTAGCAGTGTCCATCAAAAGTATGCAGTGTGGTTACTCGTTGGATGTAGAATCAAATTCCGCATCCAACGAGCTCTCTTGATCGAAATTTGAGTAAAAACACAGGGAGATATGTCGAAAATATGAACAAAAAAGTAGTTTTTTTCTTTCTTCCTCCAAAATTAATAAATATTATTTTCTTACTTTAAATATTATTTTATTATTTTCCTTAGGAGGCCCATTATAGACCTCAAATTTCCTCTAATGGTGGGTTGTCCAATAATTGTCTTCTAGAGATCTATGATTCACGAGTCAGGGAGTCAGAATTCGGTAACTCGAGAATCCAACTCGTGAATTCTACCTTTAAATTGTAGTGTTAAGAGGGTGTGTTGAAGATTAACACTTACAATGAATCCAACTCGAGAATTCTACCTATACATTGTAGTGTTAAGAGGGTGTGTTGAATATTAACACTTACAATTAGTTTGTAACTAAACGATTATGCTACTATTATGATGAATTTTAGTTATGCAAACCATTATTCAATATATTGTAATGAAATAAATAAATGTTGGATTCAATATGATTGGGAGACCCTTAGATTATTAAATTATTTTGTTTAATTTTTTCTCTTTCATATTAATATTGATGGCCATAATTTATTAACATTATTAAATTATTTTGTTTAATTTTTCCTATTTTATATTAATATTGATGCCCATAATTTATTAACAAGTAGAAGAGTCATTCAAACTCCCATGCAACGATCAAAATTGAACCCTTCTCAACCCTTCTAAAGGGTTCTAGCCCTTCCGAGAAGTGTAAAGTTAAAATTGCCCTTCAAAAAAATTTTAAAATCTGAATTTTACTCTTCCAATTAAGAAGGTTATAATTTATATAACATTTCCAAAGAAGGGAAACATTTGAAATTACCCATCCATATAAATTTATCAATATGTTGAAATTCCTATGCTATAAAGTTCAACTCATCATTCAAAATATTGGAAATATGATGAATTATAATTACTCACTTAGTGCTTAGCTCTGGAAGATGACGAGTAATCATTGACTAGGACGATAACAAAAAATAACAACTACTATTCTACTACTAGGCCCAAAACAAGCTCAAAAATTTGTGCCTACCATCTATGTGAACCTCACTACCAATGTTCACTCTTTTTTTGTCAAAATAAAATTCAAAAGGCGGGTTTGATGAGTCCTCCTCTACAAGACCTCATCTCTTGCATGGATAGCATGGACTCACAACAACTATAAACAACACTGGATTCCATGCAAATACAAATAATGGCATGTAGCTAGGATCACAAACTGTGCAGAGTTCGATTTATGCATTTCTATATGGAGTTGTCACTGGGCACACGATATGGAGAAACAATGGATATTAATAAAATTAAAAAAACAATTGTTGGCTCAAGAATACTCTTCAATTTGATGGGTGGCATGATTGTGATGTAATCTCCCATCATCCTTCCAAACATTTGTGGTTTCTCACAACATTTATCCTCAGCGCCACCAAATTACATATAAAAATTACTTGTCTTAACATCCTCTTCCCTTTAAATTATCATCTCAAAGTCATAACTACGGATTATTATGCATGCACATCCTCACCTTATAATACAAATTGGGTAAGACGCAAAGACAACCATAAAATATTAAATGTGCCAAGATGCAAAGAGTAAGAGAGAACTATAATAAGTCTATTAAATTTACCATATAATTCTTTAATTAACACTATCAACATATTTGACACATTGGCTTGTTGTGATATTCTTATCACTCCTTACCAATGTGATTGCAAGGCATTCTTTGAAAGTGAAGTCCATAATTTTAGGTTTTGTTCCTCATTATCATGCTTTTTGGTAAGAAAATAAAGAGGGTAGTGGTCTCCATCAACATGGAAAACGGTTTCAACATAGAGGTATACACATTAATTTTTTTCATTAAATAACTTAAATTCCTACTCGTGATTGTGGATTCATTGAATCATGGAATGTTACAAAACACAACAAATTTTAGAGCCCCCGACCCTTAATTACTGACACATAGAACTTTCTCAAATCTAGCCATTAATAAACTTCTTTTGGTATTTTGGTTCAATTTAAAAGGTGGATTGTTGAGACCCATACATGTAGTAAGTTGCAAGGATTCAACTGACATAGGCTTGATTCCATTGCCCCTCCATCCCATACATGAATTCTTTCACGACAAGTGTTGAACAAAACAATTTGATGCTGTGACCTCGGTTATGCTAGCTTTGCTAACTTGCTTGGTATGTAGGTAAATTTTTTTTTAATGTTTTATGAGTTGTGTCTTATTTTTTCTTAGGTGCCCAATCCTTATCATTCTTACATCTCTCAAGCTTGGATTGTATGTGGATTCCCCAATATGACATAGTATGACATAGTATAAGTATTTTTTTGTATAATGAAGTGTGCTCCAACTAGAAAAAATACAATAGAATAGTTGTTATGTTATTGAAGTGTAAAATTAATGATACACATGACAACTTAATGTGTTCAAAAAAAGTTTTATTAAAAATATATTATTTTTTCATATAAATATTAAAGGGTGTTCAATTGTAAAAATTTGAAAAAAAACAATATTTATTTTTTATATATTTTTTTGTGAAAAGGTTTAGTTAATTTATACTTGTCAATTTGACAATTGAAGTACAACTAGCACAACAACATAAAATGTTGTTGGTGTAAGTAGATGGGCGTCATTTAAGGGATGAGAAAAGAAATGACTCCACACCAACAACATTTTATGTTGTATTGCTAGTTACCTGACCGCGTTTGAGCATTTGAGCTGGAAAATAATAGTACTAATATTATTGTTATTCTAAGTATTATTATTATTTAGAAATTAAATATTAAATCATGTAATTATTAATACTAATATTAACATTAATAATAATAATAATAATAATAATAATAGTTATTATTATTATTATTATTATTATTTTTAGTATTATTATTATTATAATTATTAGTATTAGTATTATTACACTTATGATTATGTGATTATGATACCCTTAAAATTGTTAAATTGTTTTTTTAATAATAAGAATGATAAAAAACAAATAAAACTAATAATAATAATTAATAATATTATTAGTAGTAATGTTTTAATAATAATAATAATGATAAAAATAATAATAAATAAATAAATATAATTAATATTATTATTAGTATTAATTATTTTATTACAATAATAATAATAATAATAAATACCCTTTATTTTTTAAAGGATGCAAGAATAAATACCCTTCCAATTGAAATTAGGGCCCACTGCTCCTATGAACCTCCCATGTGCCCTACCAAGATGTCATATTGATGGACTAAGTCTTTTTCATGCATGTGCAGAGCAGGCCTGAAATTTCAAATTTACTTTGGGAGTTAAAAGGAAATTTGATGACCGTCTTGCATTTTTCATGCCTTTAGGTTTAAGTTCCATGTAAATTCATGCATGTCAAATTGCTTTGCATTTTTCTATAAATTCATGAATGTCAAACTTGCTTTGTATTTTTAGATAAATACAATAATTTTTTGTTACAAAAAATTTGTATATTTAAACTAAAATAATTATAATTTAATTACAAGTCCAATATGTTTATTATGGAGTAAGCTATCTACCTGAGGATTTACACTGAGCCTACCTGAAGCTTTCTACTAGATAGCTTACTCCATTACACTCTGAAAAACACAGACTCGAAAACATTTCCAATCCCTTCCACCTCCAGCCTACTGTTGCAAGTTACACGTAACAACCAATTCATTGCAACTACCAATTCTCCTCGCTATGTGAGACATGGTACTAGAGACAACATTGGACGCAGGGACTTACAAAAAGCATTTCTGTTGGGTTATTGTGGATGGCTTTGCTGCTGAGATCAAACAATCCTATATTGAACTGAAACAAACAGATGCCCAAAACTGTAAGTGTCAATATTTGCCGTAATATAATGTGTCGAAAAGAAACAAATTAGCTAAAGGTACTGTGTAGACGCCGACACTAGTTTTAGAGGCCAATTTCCTCATCCTTCTAAACAAGTCTTACTCCATCTGCAGATCTCAGCATTTCCACCTACGATTGAAATTCCCACCCAGTAGATATATAGTAAAAGAGCCAGGTTAGTCGAATATTAGATAAATAGATGACGAGGTCAGAGGGTATAAAGAAACAAACAGAAGAAATGGACAAGCCATCGACAATAACCCAAGAGAAATGCTTTTTGTAAGTCCATGCGTCAGTGTTTTCTCTTGTTGCTCACAGAGCCAGGAGAATTGGTAGTTGCAATGAATTGGTGGTTGCCTGTAACTTGCAAGGCTCTAGGTGGAAGGAATTGAAAATGTTTCTAAGTCTCTGTCTCAAGTGAGTAAGCTATCGACCAGACAACGTTAGGTGGGCCGGGTGTAAATTTGGCTAGGTGCAAATCTTAGGGTAGATAGCTTACTTCTTTTATTATTACTCAATAAATCCTTATTGAATAAAAAATCTATATAAGCTCATATTAAACTTGCAGCCTACTTAATACTTTCTACAGCTACCAAACTCAACTACCACACTTCAAAACATTAAATCCAACAGGATGGTATCATATTATTCATTGTCAGTGTTAAAGTACTAGAATTTATAACAAAAACCAAAGGTCAATTTAACGGTTTTCATTTTACCATAAAAATAGACATTGACATGTGACTAATAATGTTACAGGCAGGCTCCAAATTTGAAGCCTTCAAGGCCCGTCAAGGACCCTTTTACCCGTCATAGAAGACCGAATTTTTTTTTAACATGCAAAATAAATTCAATTAGTGAATACTCCCGTCAATCATGAAACTGTCAAAGGATTTTTAAAATTTCGCTAGAAGGGCTTATCCAAAATCTACCTGTAAATAGTTTTTTAGTGGGCTGAGTCTGGGGCAGCTGGGGGTCGGGGCTTGTGCCATGTGGACAGTGGGACCCGTCACCCGTGACACCCATCACCCAAAAATTGAAATACATAATATTAATACATTATACATGGTGAAGTGATTCGGTGAATCAGGCTAATCACTAAATTGGTAATTTGGTGAATCGGTGATCTATCATTTCATATTAACTCCCCCTCGAGTGATGAGTCCGCTCACAGCTTCCACTGTTCTGGTTTTAAATGTATCCTGCAGGCTGCAGTGTTGTGATATCAATGTAGTAGTGGGTACTGGTAACTGGGTACAATTTCGACGGAATTGGAATTTGGAATGGATAATATGGATTGCAAATTTGCAATTTGCATAGGATTAGAATTTAGGGTTTTCATTTGGATTTTATTTGATCCTTGTTCACAGGTTTATTCTTTTGTGAGTCGTGACATTTCTCGCTGGAATTGTTGGACTAGAGGAGTTGCAATCTGGTCCATGGAAGGAAATTGGGGTTCAATCTTGCATTTACGACCTGGAGCTCTCGGTTTCCTGTGGATGGGAATTGTAGTCTAAGTTTCCACTGTTGAGAGTTCCTTTTTGGTGGGGTTTCTTGTTTGAATTGTTGAACTGGAGAGGTTGTGTAATGTGTTGTTCTGGCTGGTCAAGGGAGATTGGAGTCTGTTGTTGGAAAGTTGCATTTTGGACCTAGGGTTTCGAGTTGCTGGTGCAGGGGAGTTCCAGGTTTGTGTTTTGGCCCGGCTGTTCGAAGATCAAGGAGTCAGCCCACCCACTGCCCAGCCATTTCAATTTGTAGTTGGAAGCTCTAAACGGCCCAGAATAAACCAATTTGCAGGGACTCTGGGAGCCTGGGATCACTCGAAATCGAAATAAGTGAAGCAAGAACTGGTGAATGTGATTCGACTAAGCAGAAAAATGAAGTTACAGGCATGTACACTATTTTATCCATCTTATTCTGGATTTCAAATTTGTTTTTTTAGGGATTCCCACGGCTTCATTTTAAGTTTATAGATGGATTGCTTAATATGAACTTAGCGGCTGACGAGTGGTTGTCTTGGGCTCTGCACTGTGGTTTCTCCGTGGAGGGTTACATTGTAATGTAAAGTAATGAGTTTTACCAGGCGTCCTTTTAAATCTATTTTACCAGGCATGCCTTGCAATTTCGTCCCACGCTCCTGAGTCCTGCGTCCTAAGTTGTTTACAGACTTGATTTATGGCACGATCAATAATAGACTACACAAAATGGAAGGCGTAAATGCCGGCCCCAGATAATCCATCAAGTTAACCAGCCTGGTGCAGGCTTTAATATGACAGCTGCTAAATCTCAAGCATTAAGCTGGTTAATGTTGGCCCTAAATTAAAATGATATTAATTCGTGAGTCCCAACATTGTTGGTTGTCCTAGTTGTGCTCAATGTCCAACTCTGTCTGTAAGGACAGGGTTCGTTGCCCTAGCTGCATATACAATGAACAAACCACCCCAAGTGCCTCCATTGAGGCTCGACCTATCGCAATTTAGGGCAGAGGTGCATCAGTGGTCACGAATAAGTTACCTACCTTCGGTCAAGGCAACAATACAATCGAATACCATATATGATGTGAGTCGTGAGTCGTGATTTAGAAAGGGCAACGCTGTACAGTCTATGAAATGTTAGTTCCTTGTAAATTGTGGGTTTCCAAAATAAAACAAATAAAATGTTTACAACTCAAAACCAGGGAGACTAAAGGATACACCGTCCAGCTCAACTGGGTTTGCATAAACCTCTAGACCCTTGTATGTTACCTCTTTCAATACTCGTTGCAGAATATCCACCAAAAACTTCTCATAGTTACTGACAACAACTATTGATTCAATTGGCCTGGGAAAAGTGAAAACCCTCGCTGAATATAGAAGCTAAGGTGAGATCATTCAAGTATGCTCTGCACCGAGAAAAAAAAATATAACCCACGCCTCTGATTGAATGATAAATTACTTTGCCATTGTGAATGCAATAGGAAGCTTACCTCCTGGACTCAACCTTGTGTTGCACTGGGCATATATTGGTATCCATTAAGAGAGTAGCAGAAAATTGAGAATTGGATTTTGAAATCTATTTATGGCAGTGGTAAAAAAAATCCATAATGTTTTACCATTCAGCACCTTAGTTATTAACCCTCTATATTCCTTTATGTTTCTTAAAGACTTACAATAAAGGAAAGGTAAGCAAGACTTCGTACTCCGGTAGATAGCTTACTCGATATCAAATCACAAGACAACCTATCACGAGACAATGCTACGCACCCAAATTCCTCGGAAGTTGTCATTATTACAGAGAAACAGGCCGCTTAGGGAGACTGTAAATTTGAAATATGTATTATATGATCTTTTTATCTGCTTTTTAATTTCTGAATTTTAAGAAGTGAAACATGGATGTGCGTAGTTAAGAATATAGGGTTTTGAGCTGAGAGCATTAGTCGTGAGTGTCTGTGATTATGTCTTCGACTGAATGTGGGAAATCTCAGTAATTATGAGAGCTTTTGTACGGATTGGATGTTGTATGGTTATTTATTTATTTATTGGTTTTATTTATAACCTAAATATTATTTTGTCGTGCGAAGTGCTCAGCCTAGTATTGGTTAATCTATAAAGAAAATTCTACTCTTCAGTAAAATGTCCCTAAATTCTAGATGCGAAATTGGTTTCAAACTCTTTCAGAAACCTCATTCGGAAGATCCCAGAATCTCAAGAAAATATTTCTTTCAGAAATTAAATAATATTAGGTGTCTTCGATATATTTCGAAGTGAAAACCTAATATCCAAAGTATTTAATTAAATCCACTCCCGAGTCCTACAACATGTTTGCTATATTCTTGTCTGAAAAATATATAAGGCGTTCTTATTTTAAAGTTAAAAAAATAAACCCTATGATCTCCACATAGACGACACATTTTTTTAACCACTAGTTCAACTGTTAGTTCTACTTAGTTCATTTTTAAACAGCATAACCACTGGCTCAACTGTTAGTTCTACTTGGGTCATTTTTAAATAGCATAGCTATTTTTTTCAATAGAAAGAGGCATTTCTTTAAAAAAAAAACATGTTATGAAAAGCACTAAAGTACCAACTCTTGACCACCAGTATGGTGAAAATTAATTAGCATGCTGCTCAAGTTTTAATGGGAAGGTAGCTGTACAATAAGTTGTTGGATTTTAAGCTAAGATTTTATTAAAGCTTGCCCAATAAATTAATTAATTTTTTCAGTGTAACAGAATGTATTTAAAAAGCTCTATAATGATTAAATCTGATATTAAGAAAAATGGTTAAAAGTAATTTTTTTTATAATTTTCTCCACCACAAATTATCAAGTAAAAAATCTTATCAAAGTAATGAACTCAAATTACATTTAAATGTCTAAATTAATTCACTTTAGTTCAATATCCTTATTCTTCTTGCATCTAATTAAGTTCAATTCCACTAATTATGCTCAATGTTTGATCTAATTCGAAAAATATGAGAAGAAACAATGCTACGCATCCAAATTCGTCCGGAAGTTGTCATTATTACAGAGAAACAGACCGCTTAGGGAGAGTGTAATAGGGTGAAAATTAATTAGCATGCTGCTCAAGTTTTAATGGGAAGGTAGTTGTACAATAAGTTGTTGGATTTTAAGCTAAGGTTTTATTAAAGCTTGCCCAATAAGTTAATTAATTTTTTCAGTGTAACAGAATGTATTTAAATAGCTCTATAATGATAAAATCTGATATTAAGAAAAATGGTTAAAAGTAATTTTTTTTTATAATTTTCTCCACCCCAAATTATCAAATAAAAAAACATGGTAAATATAAGTCATAGTTCAGACTCCACCACAAATTATCAAATAAAAAAGCTTATCAAAGTAATATACTCAAATTACATTTAAATGTCTAAATTAATTCATTGCAGTTCAATATCCTTATTCTTCTTGCATCTAATTAAGTTCAATTCCACTAATTATCCTCAATGTTTGATCTAATTCGAAGAATATGAGAAGAAACCAGCTTAGGGTATTGCCTTTTCTATAAAATAATTGTAAAATTATTCTAATTTGGTCAATTTTGTTTTTATAGTGTTATTTTTCGAAGAAGCCAATACTGCTATTTTTATAAAATAATTGTAAATTTTGTTTATATAGTGTTTTTTCTTTGACCGTAATCGTTTTGAATAATTTGCTCTATATTTGTTTATTAAAGGTTGTTTTATTTGAAAGGGCTCATTTGGATAATGTGTCGTCAATTTGCGCCAAAAATTGTTTACATTAAAGTGTTTTTTCTTTTTTTTCTTCGTCAGCAGACTCACTATTCAGCTTGCTGCAAGCTATTTACTGCGATGGCAGTAGATTTGATGTTTATTAGATTTGATGTGGCAGTAGATTTGATGTTTAGTAGATCTAGAGACACTCCATTCATTTAACTTTTTAAGGATTCCAAATTTCCAAGTCATTTCACGATCTTGAAAATGGGCAGAAACTTGGAGATTTACCTAAACCTCTATATAGTAAAATTTCAAGATTCATGATAAAATTCCAAAATTCATGATAAAACATATAAACTCAAAATCTTGTCAAAGTTTTATGTAAAAGTGGTGAACCTTGGTCCCTGATATCTTTGATGTTTGAATCGATAAGATTGATATTATAACCTTAATCAAGTCAAAGGATGGATATTATAACCTTGATATTATTTCTTTGATCATTGTTTTTGGTTATTTCTTCTCTAGTGATGGCATTGATGGTTGGTGTACCCTCTCTGATAGGAGTCTTGGCTCAGAGTTCACTACCATTGTATTCCACAAGTTGGCCTAGTGGACTTAGGCGTGTTGGTTGGCTTCGCTATGGCTTTGCATCTCTCGAGTTCCTAACCACTAGTGTTTTTCTTTGTTTATGAGCACCTTTAGAGTCTGGACTTACATTACTTTTAGCTGCCTTTAAACCATCCCTTAAAAAGAACGAATTAGGAATACTCAGTTGACAAGGATGCCGAGTTGATTATCAGATAGTATTGTTGCTATGGGTCTCTCTTCTTGTAATGTTATGTACCTTTCTGAAACTACTTGCATAGACCAGGCCTTGATAAGAGGGAGGTTACCCCACTTGGTGTTACCACAGTGCTTCAAGTGAGAGAACTCTTTGAACTCTGTCTGGTGTTTAAAGGAACTAAAATTTTGATGTACTTTTACATTTTCAAATGAAAAGAAGGATTTATTTTTACATGTCAACTATGAAGGGTTCAATATCTCACCGCCCTTCAAAGTGAAATGGGACCCTGCGCTTCAAATTTGATCCCTGGTTACGGGTCAAATGCTTCAAATTTTCGAAAAACTTTCAGCTGGACGTCAAATTCCAGGCCTGGGTGCCAAGGCTACCATATTACACCTAATTTTTTCTACTTTTGTCAGTTTGATTTTAAAGCTTAATCGAGATACTTTTGCCACTTTTGGCCGAGAGGTATGGGCGACTGCACCAAGATATTTTGCTGTCGCCTTCATCATTAGGGTTTGGCCCGCTCCCAGCGCCCTTGCCACCAATCACATGTAGTTTGAATGAACTCCCTTTACTTACTACTTTTCTGTCGATGCATTTGGATAAACCTAGCAACTTGCATACATCTCTGTCCATAAATTAAAAAGTTAGAGAGACAGTTAAGTTTATTCGATGTACCTTTCTTTGTAGTGCGCTCTAAATGCGCTTTTCTCCTCATGTGATTCATGTGATAAGTCTATCTATCTATATATAATGTGGCATCACACTTCAATTCAAACCAAAAGATAAGAACTGGTATGATGGCAGGAATTCATCGCCTTGCGAAATTTTGCGTCTGTTTGTTTTCAATCCATCTCCTGAATATTGTAGTTGCAGCCTTTTCACCAAGGCTAGGTAGAAGCATCTTTCCAAAGGGTTTCAAATTTGGTGCCGGGTCTTCTGCTTATCAGGTTGCACTTTCATTACTAGTAGTCGCTGACTCCCTGCACCTACATTCATTATATCTTACACTATGTAGCCCAGTGCTTCCATATTTTCCTGATATTTTAGTCTCTCACAGACTCTATCTATTTTACAGGTTGAAGGAGCTGCCAGCCAAGGTGGGAAAGGCCCCAACATTTGGGATACATTCTCCCATATTCCAGGTTTCACTTGTGCATTCATGCAGTGTCATTATCAATATGACGAGTTGGGTATTTAATGTGGGCTACCTTAATGCTTTATTTCGTGTTCTTGAACATTTATGCAGGCAAAATTGCTGATGGAAAGAATGGGGATGTTGCAGTAGACCAATACCACCGCTATAACGGTTGAAACTAAAATGAGATTGTGTATTGTTTGTTTTATTTTGAAAATAGATGATGGAATTAATTTTATTTGTAATCTGCATGCAGGAAGATGTTCAGCTTCTCATAAACATGGGAATGGACGTCTATCGTTTTTCTATATCCTGGTCATGCATTTTCCCCAGTGAGTTAATTTGATTTATAAATGAATCAACAATGAATTTTCAGTTATCATGGTCTTCTATAGATCTTTTATTTCTATTATTTTAACAGAGGGATCGCCCAGACAGGGAGGAGGGAGGAATCAATAAAGGGAGATCTCTTATTACAATAATCTCATCAACGAGCTGCTCATGAATGGTATTTAAAAAAGAAATGATTTGGTAGCCTTGGGTAAAGCTTGACATGTATGTGACCTAATTTGATGTGACTTTTCATGCAGGTATAGAGCCTTTTGTTACACTGTATCACTGGGACATGACACAAGCTCTGGAGAACGAATACGGGGGATTCCGTAGCAAAAAAGTCGTGTAAGTTTCATTGCCATAGTAACTCCTTACAAAAATAAAAAAGAAAGGAATGCTAATTCTGTTAAATTTTAATATCCAGGGAGGACTTTGCCATATTCGCAGAAGAATGCTTTCCAGCTTTTGGAGACCGTGTAAAGTACTGGATAACTGTAAACGAACCGCTGGTCTTCTCACTTGGTGGCTACGATTTAGGGATTCACGCACCAAGCCGCTGTTCGGTTGGATTTGGAAACTGCACAGCTGGGAATTCAACAACAGAGCTTATATTGCAACCCACAATATGCTTCTCGCACGCCGCTGTAAAATTATATAGGACCAAATACCAGGTGAGAACATCTCCTCTGTTAAATCTAGCCACTGAAACATGGGAAGGATATATATTACATCTCTTGAATAAAATATGTTATAAAATAAAATGTAGGGGAAGCAGAAAGGTTCCATAGGCGCTATCCTTGTAGTGATCTGGGTGGTGCCATTCACAAAATCCAAGCTTGATCGAAGGGCTGCTCGCAGAGTGTGCGATTTCAGATTAGGATGGTATGGAAGGGTTTTATGTTTTTCCAAAATTTATACGTGTTTAGTAAGAAGCTTTACCCAATTTTAACAGCAAGGACTTATCACCTTGGAAAATAAGAAACTAATGTTTTATGGATTACAGGTTTCTGGATCCATTAACATTAGGGAAGTACCCTGCTTCGTTAACAAGATTAGTTGGAGCGCGGTTACCACGGTTCAGCGCTGAAGAGGCAAAAACATTGAAAGGATCATTGGACTTTCTTGGCTATAACTACTACACAACACAATATACGCCCAATAACCCTAATCCACCAAATGCATTGCAGACTGATTTTCTGCTAGATGCTCGTGCTAATGTATCATGTAAGTTTAATCTGTATTCAGTCGAAATCCATTTTATTGGCAAATTAATGATCCATATTTGATACATTTTGTTTCATGTTTTCGTACTTTGATTTAATTTCTGGTGTTTAAGATGAAGTAAACGGAGTTTACATTGGATCTGATGTATGCGGTTTGAGCCTTTTTGCGTAGTATTCTTTCTTCAGTTCATTACTAGATTTAGATTATTGCAAAACAACTTGATTGGAATTTAAATTTATGTGCGTGCTGCTCATCTCTTCGCAGGAAGGTGTGAGCGATTTCAGGTCTTACCCAGCTGGACTGCTGGGCGTAATAAGCTATATTAAGCGTCGCTATAACAATCCTCCCATATACATTACTGAGACTGGTATTTTTCATACATCTTGCTGTAAGATTTTCATCTTGTCAAATAAGGATCTGATCGTGAAGAATAACGCTATTTTTCAACAGGGTTTGTTGATTTTGACAACGGCACAACTCCGCTTGAACGGGTATTGAACGATGTTAAGCGAGTGGATTACCATTCCGAGCACTTATCATACCTACTTCAAGCAGTAAGGTATGTATCTGTATTGTGTAGTTATTCGAGTAAATTGTTATGTGGAATTTGGTTAAGTGACGCGATTTTATAAAATAAATGACAGGGAGGGAGCGGATATCCGAGGTTATATGGTTTGGTCATTACTGGACAGCTTTGAGTGGTCAAGCGGATATAATTATCGATTCGGTTTATATCACGTGGATTACAAAGACAATTTAAAACGATATCCAAAGAAATCAGCACATTGGTTTAAACAAATCCTCAAGCGATAACTCGCTTATATAGGATTGCAAGTGTTGCTCTGCATATCATTGGGTTTGAGTTTCAGAAGCCTTTGAGTTTTGTGATAGCTGTAGCTGTTCAGCAACTGCTAAGTGTTTTTAGTTTGAGAAGATAGATATGGTCTTTCAGAAAGTTTTGTGATAGCCATAGCTCTTCAGTAGCTGCTATGATGTGTGCTGTGATGTGTATATGAAGTTCGAAAGATATGTGGAGTGCTATCTTTGTTGTAGCTGTTTTGTTGGAGTGTTAAACATCATAATATAATATGATTATAGTTAATTATTTTTGGACAGAAATGATGCAGGCTATCCTCACTACTATCTCTATAATTACCTATCCTTCCTACTTATAAGCCTACCTTATCTACATTAACTATCCCTCTATACTAGTTGTATACATATCCACATCTCAGCTAGCTAGTAAACTACTTTTTATAAGTTTATGGGATCTTGTGGATAATGTGTGGTATGTAATACTACTATCTCTATAATTAGCTATCCTTCCTACTTATGATCCTACCTTCT
Source organism: Pseudotsuga menziesii (assembly GCA_001517045.1). NCBI lineage: Eukaryota > Viridiplantae > Streptophyta > Pinopsida > Pinales > Pinaceae > Pseudotsuga > Pseudotsuga menziesii. The sequence goes on along the minus strand of LPNX010661480.1, from coordinate 314,164 downwards.
CTACATTAACTATCCCTCTATACTAGTTGTACATACATATCCACATCTCAGCTAGTAAACTACTTTTTATAAGTTTATGGCATCTTGTGGATAATGTGTGGTATGTTATAATTAAACATATTTAGACATGAACCTGAATTTAATCAAATACAACCCTAAACTTAAAACTAAAAACTTTAAAGTCAACAACATTTATGGTGGACTATTTTCTATTTATAGAAATTGAAGGTTAAAAGATCTTCTCACACACCCCTATTGTCCAGATTCTCCACTTCGCAAGATGCCATGTACTTACTAAGTCACAAGTAAAGTGGACCCTGAATGTTAATTGTAGCAGTTAGTCACATAGTTTGGTGAAAATGGCTAGCTGTTAAACCTAAGGTGAACCCATTATACCAAAGTCATTAAGTGCTTATAGCTTGAGCCTAAGCATGGCCATCAAAAAAACCGAGAATGTTTATTAAACTTGTAAAATCCGACAACTCCGCTAAAATGAAAGAGACTACAGTTAATTCAAACACGATTTTGGGGTAGTATAAGGCATCCCTTTGGCGCAGAGATGTCATATACATTCACCGTCCCTTCGTAAAAGATTGTTAGCTGAGAAGGCAAGGAATAGAGTTTTGTCACAGGCCGATTTGAGTCAATGATAGTCTGTCGAGGTAAATATCCCCATAATGCCTCAGATTCCATGGAGAGCTCCGTTTAATGGCGCTTACAATGAGTGGACTCGACCTTTTTCTCTTTGGACAATCATCTAAGGATTTATGTTCGATACACAATGCATAAAGCATCAATGAAGCATCACAAAATGAAGAGAATAAACGACTGTCGTCATTCATGTTAAATCAAATCTTTGGTAGAAGCATGAAGGCTGTAATAGTTCTTTTATTCAACAAATAGCATACCAGCGGTTCTATCCTCCCCCCAAAAAACAATAATGAATAGCAATTGACATGAAGCGCTAAATTTCAAGGCTGCAAACTTATAAGAAACAGGTTTGTAAAAGAAGATTGGGTTACGATGACGTGCCCAAATAAATATGTCCCCTTGGATTCAAACCCTTCATCAGAAAAACACATATTTGATCTGTGTTATACCCAACTACTGATAAACATATTTACAATGGCTTACAGAAGATAAAAGTTCAAGGCATCAGGAATAGCTATCATTCACATTATTCTGATAGCCAAAAACCGAAAACCGTAAACCATCATTCACATTATTCTGCGCTCCTTCCAACTTCAGATTTAGGACCCCAACTCCATCCAAATCGTCCGATATTTCAACCAAAAAATTCAGTACAGGCTCTCCACTTTTCAACAACAATCTAACACTACCATTGAAACTCCTTGAAATTCAGTATGAACTGTTTTTTTTCAAATTAAATATGGTGTCTGGGCTGACTCCAACACCTAGATAGCTACTTGCTATAGATCTACGTTAAGTTTGCGAGTGACTGGCCACTGTTTTATCATTTATCACGAATTGATGAAGATTATTGTCGTCCGCCTAGGGTTTATGGTTTCCCATGACGCAGAATTAGTAGATACGAAGGCGATTATTTGATTGGGTGTGAGAATACGGCCGTGTAGAAAGGGCACAGTCAATTTATCTGACCAAGAATTAACAAATCATCAATGGTTTATTATGTGAATGTGAATGTCAGTTGGTAATGTTGGTAATGTTTTTCTTATTAGTAAGATCTATTTTAAACCTGTATTTATCACACAGAGGTATCCAATTTTTTAAATTGTAATTTTTTAATGTTAAATTTTTCTTATTAGTAAGATCTATTTTAAACCTGTATTTATCACACAGAGGTATCCAATTTTTTAAATTGTAATTTTTTAATGTTAAATTTAAATTTGATATTATATATTTGAGTTTAAGTTTTAATTTTTTAATTTATTATTTTTACTTAGATTTTTTTAAATTACTTTTCATTCAAAATATATATTTTATAAATTAATATATATATATCTTTTATTTTATGATTTGTTTTTTATTTTATAAGTCAATATGTATTTTTATTTTATTTTGTTGTAAAGTACTTAATTATTCTAGGTATACTGAAATATATATCTATGTACTTTCTATTTAGTTATGTAAATAATAAACTTGTAAATTATAAAAATTATAAAAAATATATTAATAAGTATATTTTACCATGTTTGAAAATAATGTTGAATAGTCCAATAACCTTGGAAAAATAATCTGACAATAATGTGCACTAAAACAACTTAAATTAAAGAATTTTATAAGCTCTCCACATCTTCCACACCTAGTTTGCTACAAATTCAATTAGAATTTATAAAAATGAAAAAACTAGGGCAATGAAAAATATTCAAAATATGTAAAATTAAAATGAGGCACCTACTCATATGTGATATAACTCATACTCATTTGTAATGCATCTAAAATTAACAATTTATTATTAAGCTTTTATTGAAAATACTTTGTTTATTATTTTTATATTTTTGAGAGAAAGTAAAAAATAAAACATTTTTAATGAATTATTCTTTATTAATAAAAGATCTTGAAAGGGATAGAAGTGGAATAGTTGTTGAAGAGTGTTTGGTGACCCACAAAAGGAAAAGATAAGGGGTGGAAGCTATTGAGTGAGAACTTAAGGTAAACGAGGCATCTTCCCAAAATCAGGTCATAAATCCTAGTTGAGTGTTAACTAAGTCCTAGGAAAAATACTTATATAATATTATGTCTATTAGAAAGCAGGAGGCTAGCATTGGATGGGGATTGAATCTGATAATGCAAGAGATGGCGCATTAAGTGGATTTTTCTTTTATGGTTCATCAAACATGCATCGAATAGGCTCAGGGAGTTCTGGAGCAAGCAACCTTGGTTTCTCTAGAAGTTGGTTGGGAGGAACGACTATTCCATTTCTGTTTTTTCCGAGCAGTGATGAAAGGTTCTTATTTTATGTTTTTTATTTTTCAGTAGGATTTTGTTCATTTATCATTCCTAAATATGTTTATGTTTTGGTTTATATCTAAGAATGAAAACTACGGATTATGAAAGTTTAGGGAATCCATACTCGAGTTAGGGATTTCTCAAAGGTTTATATGCTAGAGCATCAAATTATTTACTTAAGCATATAAATATTGTCAAATTACATCTATTTTTTTCCAAAGCTGTAGATTTAGTTTTAATTTTCAATTGCATTAGTAGAATTAACCTATTTAAATTCTAAGTTATAGTAGTAATAGTTAAATGTATAAATATTAAATGAGTAACAAATAGAACAAAGTCAAGGAAAAGCTAAGTAATTAAAACCTATTAAATGTTTATGGACTAGCACTCACATATACAAATTCTTTGATTTACCATCTAATTAATTACAAATCCTAGAATCACATTCATTTATAGTCTTAGAGTTATACGCATATATATAAGTACAGATCTTGTACAAACAAACACCTAGAGGATAATTATATCTAATATATAAATTATCTAATCAATCCTTTACGAATATCATTTTAACAGTCATAATCATATTCAAGAAAATTGTAAATCTACAAGGTAAACAAATCGCAGATGCAAGTATTTTCCAACTCAGAAGACCGGTAGTAAGTCCATTACTATGGCCGTCGAGCTTTTAAGATTAAAAATCCCATTGCATACCTCCCATGACAGATCCCAAATATTCAAGTGAGGATCAATTGGATCCAAGAATATCACTACAAATAATATATATAAATAATTTATAATCAATAACAAAATGTATGCAATTAACTACTATATCACTTAACTAGCAGTACGCGACTAGTTTGAGTGAACCAAATCGTTAGCACATCAAACAAACTATCCATTAAAACTTTTCCACAGTATTCATGGGACCCAATGGGTCGTTTAAGCAATAACACGCTTAAAGGTTGTGGTCGTAATACCATGTTCAATGGCTGCCATCTTTATTTAAACAAGTAATCAATTAAAACAAGACAATGCACACATACAGGGTGTGGTTGTAAGTCCATCTACGATGGCTTCCACTTTTTTTTAAAACCATGAATAAACTAAAACAACAAAACCAGTGGTGTGGAGGTAAGCCAATCCGCGATTGCACCCACAGTATCACACAACCACTAAAGATTTAAACCTACTAAATTCAAATCTTATTTGAAGTAGAGAGGCTGTGAAATCCCATCTGTAAAACAGATGTAAAACCCATGGGGGTTGAACAAAACACACAATAGTTATCTTGTGTAGAGTTGGAGCTTCGTGTCCTCCAAGCTCTTTAAGCTTAAGCGTTATACACCTGTGTAATGTCCCCAAAATTTGGAAAAAAAATTATTAGGCTATTCAATTACTACTTGAACTGGACATTATCTTACTTATGCGGAATGTATCGTACTTTGTTCACTGAATTGAATTGTCGTAAGCGGTTCTTACCTTCTTCTAGATGTTTTCCCTGATGTGGTTATTAATGTGATTCTATGTTGTTGCTATGTCTCTTGAATCTGAGTTAGATGGTTATGATTTTCATTGAATTCTTCTTATCATGTATTTACATGTATATGTGTACAGTCATTTGCTTACTTATTGGTTATAATGTTTGATTACTGTTTTATGAATATTCCTCACTTAACTTGTATTGTCAAGGGGTGTAGTGGCAGGACTTGTATGCCTTGTAGAAACACCTGGAAAGGTAATTGGTTTTACTTGTCGCTACGGGGTTCACTTAGTTCTTATTGAACTAATGCATTTCCTTCTTCATTTTGTGCAGGTGCACTTGGTGACAGAAAACTGGCTATGATAGGGAAACAAAGACATATTTCCAATGCCTAACTACCTTACAGCTTGGATGATGCACAAACCTACAGTCCTAACTTAGCGATTCTTATTATGGTCGTTAGCGTTTGTTGTTTACGCAAGGCTAGGTTTAATTATACCTATGTTTACACTGGTTACCATTAATACTTATGGTCTTAAGACCTTGATTTAGTTTGAGCCTGCACTTAACATTTATATGGTTTATTTTGTATTGTATAGGGCTTATGATATTAAATCGCAACCTTATGTTAATTAAGGTTCTTGTGTATAATGTCGAAGGCATATTGTAAGCCATTCATGGCATATTACATATGCCATAAATTATGGCTTTATCCTAAGTCTACGATACCATTGTTGGGGCTTAATAAATGCATGGCTTTCCATTGTCACAACGCATTTTGGTGTTGTATGAACTATAGACTTGGAGTTTGGAAATCATGTAATGGAGGACAGGGTGGTGGAGTTAATGCGCCTTGGGAAACAGGGGTCTCAAGCGCTAACCTTGGACTATCATGGAGGTATGAGTCATTTGTGTTTTTGTTGGGTGAGCTCTGTTCGCCTCTTTGGTCTGTATCATGGCACGAGGTTTGGAGTTTAGCTACGCTTGGAAGGTATGTCCTTTGTTTTGGTTTTGCAGCACTTGTTTATTTGTTTCAGTTTGGAGGTTTGGCATACTCCTCATCCTTCATTCTGGTTTTGCAGGTTGTAGGGCCTTCATGGTGTGGGTCATGGGTCTTCCAAGTGGCCGACACATTACTCTTCACGGTAAGCCCTGTTGCAAACAAGTTTAAAACTCATTCCTTTGTGTGTGGGTGTTTTGACAGAGCGTGAAGCTCATCATTTGGATGAATACATGGTTTGGGTTTTAAGGGTTGCAACTGGATATGGTCTGTCTATTCTTGATGTAAAGCATCCAAATGCGTATATGATTTAGGTTTTTTTTGGGTTTGGCACCTTCGGGCCAAGACTGTTGTGATTGAGCTCTGTAAATGCATGGGGTCTTCACTTAGTGAAACCATGCCATAGCACGTTTGTTCGTGGCATATGAAACAATACCCCTATTTTCAAAAAATATTGGAAAATACCTCCAAAAATCATTTTTTTAACCCCCTCCCAATATGCCTTGCCGATTTTAAAAAACCCCTATTTTCCCTATATATTGCATGTACCATTTTTTCATTTACATTTTTTATACCCCTTTATATTTCTACCTAAGGAAAAAAAAACTAAACACAAGAAAGGGCGACACTTGATAGGCGCCCTTAGACAAATCACTTTATTAGGAATTAAAATGTATCACATGATGTCAAAACAAATAAGAGAGGGTTTATTTGTACCAATCTCAAACAGTAGTGTGTTTTCCCCAAGAAGGGTTCAAAAATTAAACTTACACCATTTATAACTGCTTCTTTCCATCACGGACTTTTTTATCCAAGCACCATTTTGGTATCTAGGAGATTGTACAACTTCAGAAACAAAATTGATTTGGAATCTTCAATGTATACTGTTAATCTTTTTAGATTAAAAGATTAACTATATCAGTAGTTACTATACACTATATTTTTATTATTTCTATTATACAATAGATCCTTTGAAGTCACAAAAGACATTGCATATTCTTTCCCATCACTTGCAAATATAAGACTAAGACTCCTAAGTAATTTGATACAAAATAGTAGTGTGAGATGAATTTTGAAAACCTTAATAATTCCTACTCTTTGAAATTATCAATTAAGAGGCCAAGCATTCTTTTGGAGTCAATAGAGGATTGGATTCAAATCCACATCATCCTAGTATATCCCTATGATGAGCGCTCTCTATGTCCACTCCTCTTGATTTATGTAAACATTTTATGTCAATGTCAATAGAAGAATGTAACTTAGTGACATCTCACAATACATAGATTGTCTACATATATTGTCTTAATGCACTAACAATGGGCATTTTTTCATTTTCCAACTGTTTACCATAGCTATTGTAGAACGCTTAATGTGTGAGTTGTAATGTGGTTATGTTGCATATATAGTATGTATTTAGTTACACACATATTTTGTAAATCATATAAATAATATATTGCTAAAATAAATCAAAACAATTTACAAATTTGCTTTATAGGAAAGCCAACTCTATTACAACTTCATGTCCAAAAATATTAAATCATAACAACAATATGTGGAGATTCCCTTGGGATTAGAGTATTCTACTAATACGATACATACACACACTTGTTTTTTACATAAAGATGGCATTGAAACGAATTTTTTGTTGTTAATATTTTATTAATATTTTCAAATACCAAAATTGAGCAAGGAATTATACATCTCCTTCATACCAAACTATAGAAAACACTTCAAGACACAACTAAGTAGGTCCAACTTAGTAGGTATATAATCACATTTAATTTCCTTTGAATTTATTTTTCTTTCAATAGGATTCAAGGAATATAGCCCTATAATCTTCAACCATTATTCCAATGGTAAGACATTAGTTTCAAGCCATTACATTAACTTCTAACAATGTGTCAAGATCATGACTTGATGTATTTTGTGGTGTATTAATTTCAAATGTGTCTTTGATGGTACAATTGGTCTCTTTAATGGTGTGATTTGGACTCTTAATGCTAGGCAAAGGGAGATATGCTAACAAAAGATGCCAAGAAATGCTCTACCAACAACCTCAAGATTTACTTATTTTGTTAGAGATATGCTAATAGCAGATGCCAAGGAATGGTCTACCAACAACCTCAAGATTTACTTATTTTGTTAGATATATGCTAATAGAAGATGACAAGTAATGCTCTATCAACAACCTCAAAATTTGCTTATTTTGTTAGATCTTGACCTACTTTTCATGACATGCTTCATGTTTTGGATAGTTTTTTTTATTAAAAAATGGGTATCTTTGAGAATATCATTCACCATGTATACCTTCTTTAGAGATTTATCAAGTGAGCTGTTTAAACCTTGTTTTTATATATACACACTTACTAAAATATGTGAGATATATCAAGCCAGTTGTTTAAACCTTGCTTTACATATACACACTAAGATATGTGAAATTAGGTAAAGGAACATGTTAATTTTTGTTTGTGCCTTCGTATATGTGAAGGTCATCTGATTCTAGTAGTATCTCTTGTATATATCTATTGAAATATTAATCATTCTCGAAAAATAATCTGAAGTTTCTTCATTTTTAAGAAAAATATGAAAAATTTTCTGCAATTTTATGACTTTGTTGACACAATCAAACTGGCCATGGCACAACAAGGTTCTCTTTATTCTGAAAAAGGTTGTGCAGATGAATTTGATCAAGAATTAATATATTTTGAAGAGATTTCTTGGTAAGGGACAAGAGCTAAGATGAGGTTAATTCAGAGTTGAAGTATACAACATAAAAAGGCTATGAAGATGAATTTCACAGTTGAAGGTACTTTGATCCAGAATGAATGGATTTTGAGGAGGAAAATTTCTTGGTAGTGGCTAAGAGCTAAGAGAGGTTAATTCAGAATTGAAGTATCCAACATATTAAAAGAAGAAACCAACATATCATATGTAGACATAACATCTTGAGAGGCAAATAGACTTTGAATTTGATCTTATTATCAAATGCACAAGCACTTATAGATTCATTCTATATGCCATGCTGATCAGACATACTGCAATCTGTAGATCACACACAGCTGTGAATATATTTATAAAATCTTAGCACTCATATTGAGTACAAAAACACCACCATCCAATCATCGCAGATGATTATTTTTCCCTGTCATAAACAGTTCACTTCACGGTTCCATATCTCAATCCCATTACAAAATCTTGCCCTAGTATAAAAGATAGATTTCAGCAATAAAAACTACACTTTACAGTTTCTCATGTACAATATGCATTATTTATGAAATGAAGGGAGAGATAGAACACCTGTTTTTATTTAGCAAAGTAACCTTCTCCTTTTTGAACCATTACGCTTGTTTTCTTCCTAAAAAAATCTAGGAAAACTCACAACGGTCTTCGCCCTAGCGAATTTGAGCAGGGCAGATCGTTCTTCCATAGCAATACCCTCAGAAGAGCTTCTATGACCTTCAGACCCCACATGACTTACTTTACTTGGTTGGTTTATTGTCTCTGAGTAAGTTGTAACAGACTGTTCAACAGTTGATACCTCTCCTGAAAGTTGCACAGTTACATCACCATTGTTGTTCTACTCATTTAAGTACAAGCATACAACAACACAGTCATCGACCTTGGAAGTTGGGAATTTATGCTTCCATGCACTGACTGCTGATTCCACTACTATTCTAGCAGCAGCAGCTCGAGAAGATACTGAAGAAACAATATTCACTTGA
>LPNX010661480.1:196151-278416 GCA_001517045.1 Pseudotsuga menziesii | reverse complement strand
GAGATATTAAAACCTCGGTCGAGGGCTTGTTAAACCCTCGACCGAGGTACGTTTTTTGGTTTTTTCCGAAATGCGCTTGCCAAAAAGTGTTACCCAGGTTCGTGGATTCACCCTCAACACAAAGGTTTTCATAACTCATGTGTTCCAAATCTTCTTGCTCAACACAAATATAAACACTCATGTGCTCCAGAGCTTCTCATTCAACACAAACATAAAATACCCATGTGCTCTAGATCTCCTCGCTCAACACAAAACATCTCATCAATTATGTGCTTCAGGGTCCGTGCCCAACACATAAAAGATATGTAATTGGCTTACGCCCAATATATCAAAAAAATCATCATGTTCATATGCAGTTGGGTCTTAGACCCAATATGTCAAAATAAAACATTAAAGTAACATCATAACCAATGGGGCTTATGTCCATAAGTGTTAGGTCAAAATTTGGGATATTACAGTCTGCAAGAAAACCATACGAAACATAAGCTATGGAAGGTGCAGTGTTTTAAACAATTGTAGGGGAAAAAAAGTGAGTTAGGGTTTGTTGTTTTACCTGGGTGTTATAAAATGCAGGCATGGGAGGAGGTGACCGTGTCTCCTTCCTCTCCAGTGCCCTCCACATGCAAAAGGATTAAGCTGCAGTAAAAAATAAGGTAAATAATTGAAATAAATATGTAAACAAGTATTTATAAAACCTTCATAGCTTTACCTTGGGTGAATTTTAGAGAGGTTCCAGGGTCGAATCATTTGGGGTTTCCCTTATCCCTTCTTTCCTGCACCACAACAACGCAAAATCAGTAAAATTCCTTTAAAAAAATGAGTTTACCAAATAAAATTGACATAGTTTAGTTTTTAAAACTCTTACCTGTTAACAAGGGCAGCGTGCATAGTTGAAATGATGGTGAGGTTGTTTAAGGCACAAGCAACATGATATAGGAAACTGTGGAAGCCATGGAAGCATAGGAACACCTTGGAAAGAAAACGTGCACAATGCAATTAACACCATGGGAAACCTTTACACCAAAAACCCTAAATAAATTGCCATTGACAGAACAAAGCTTTGGATCTTGCAACTTATAGACCAAATGACCAAATACAAACTAATGAAGGATTCAAATAATCAAAATGACATATTAAAAACCCTTGGAAACCCTTGCCATCTCACCATACAGATGGAAGGATGAGATTTACTCACGAGCAAGCAGCTTATAGGGCCTGGTTGCGTTGTTAACTCGTAGCTAGGACATAACATTAATCTTCGAAGTCAAATAGGGTAGGACCCTTTTCAACATATTAACTTATGGCCAGGACAATCATGACTCAAAATCATTACAATCAAGATTATCAATTAAAGATCAAACCTTGGGTTTAACCATCAAACCAATAAAATATAATCATATTACATGAGACCCAACAAACTACATATTATATTTGCAAACCATGGTGTAGACAATGTCAAAATCATGTTCAAATAGAATATGCCAAGAACCTTATATTATAAATTATAAACCATTGCATTTTGAACCAACGAAGGTTCATGTTATTTTAACATTGTATACTATGGTCAAGACCATATCCTTTATACACTTTAAAAGATTTTACCTTCGTTCCTTAGGACTAAATTACTTACATTTGCGCTTAGGGTATGGTAAGGCCCATTGCCTCTAACCTTTAATTCAAACCTTATTACATTAAATGGTGGGATCAAGACTATGGTATAGTCTCCCAACCCTTAGGGCTATTTAAGCCCTTGTAAAACTAATAAAAACAAAAGCAAGGAACTGTAAAACATCACCTTCGGGTGTAGTTGAATGCAACTAAGGGACCTTGTTGTTACCATAGCTAGTGAAACCTGGAATTTAAGCAAAATGATATTAATAACTTATACAAGCCTCATTAACTTAACACATGAGTAAAACTGCTTCTCAAGAATTATATAAATTATTACTAGTCAAATGCATGTAATTTTTGTTTTCTTACGAATTTTTGACGTGTGTTATATAATGGTATCTGTTAGATTTTTATCATTGAAGCAATATTATCTTAGGATATTAACTGAGAGAATAACATGCACAGTAATCAATCACAAGAGACAATAGACACAAGATATTTTCCTCGAGGAAACCGTAAAGGAGAAAACCCCGCAACTTCCTCAGAGATAGAATGAGCAGCAATGGCAACAGTAAAACCCAAAGATAGAAAAAATGATCTCCACTGTTGTTCTCTCTCTCCCACTTGATAGAGCTTCTCCTCTCTTACTCATGCACCCCGATGAGTGAGTGAGTGTGTAGTAATGAGGAGAGCCTCACTTCTATTTATATTCTTCCGTTCACTTTATTTCCACTCCAACATGTCAGCCTCACTTAACAATTACTTACCAGGGCCGACATATCTAGGAGAGTCTAATAACCCTAGTGCCCCACAAATGTGAGGAATTTTCCCTTCGATCAACAAGGAGGGTTAACCTTAACTCAATTGTGGGGACTATTACCTCGACTTACAATGGAGGGTTAATCTCAATGACTTTCCATGACTTGTTTACATTATTGAATCTCCCGATAGGAACATCGGGGCATGACATAACTCAATTACATTACAGATACATCCTGGTATAAACATTGGGGTACAATACATAAGATATACAAGTGAATACATTCTGAAGTTACACATACATCAAAACTCCCTCTTAACTAGGAAGGTATTTTATCAACACAATTTATCAGCACAAGTATTATTCTCTGTATCATCTGGATCATCATCAATTCATCTTCATGTTCAAGTCATCTTCATCATCAAGTCATCTTCATCGTCAAGTCATCTTCATCAAGTCTGGATCATCATCAAGTCTGGATCGTAATCGAAACTGAATCATCATTGGATCATCATCAAAGCTAGATCATCATCGAAGCTGGATCATCACTGAATCATCATTATCATCATTTCTTCTGCCATCTTGATATCTATTAATTAATCTCATCATAGGAAGTTCTACAAAGCTAGCCCTTTTTCATGCTAGTTGTAGGCCTAGCCTCCAGGTAGGTATTCATCTTCTTCAACACTTATATCTGACCCAGTCAGAAAGGCCCACCCAACACTAACATCTGACCATGAGAGGAACACATCCACCATCATGTCAGAAAGGAACAATACTCACATCCACTGGCATGACAGGACACACCATCTATCATCCAAGGAAAGGCTCAACACTTACATATACTAGCATAGTAGGACACACCATCTACTATCCAAGGAAAGGCACATCACTTACATCTTTCATTCTCAAAGAATGACTCTCAACTCTAGGCTAAGTGTCAGTCCCATACTGAAACAAATTCCTGGTAACTGAACAGGTGCCTCCATTGTCCTAGAGAATGGCCTCTCAGCTCTAAGCTGAGCTTTAGTCCCAGATTGAATCAATTTCCTGGTAACTGACTAGGTGCCTCCATTCTCCCAGAGAATGGATTCTCAACACAAAGCTGAGCATCAGTCCCGGACTGAATCAAATTTCCTGGTAACTGACCAGGTGCCTCCATTCATCCAGAGAATGGCTTCTCAGCTCTAAGCTGAGCTTTAGTCCCATATTGAATCAATTTCCTCGTAACTGACCAGGTTCCTCCATTCTCCTAGAGAATGGATTCTCAGCACTAAGCTGAGCTTCAGTCCCAGAATGAATCAATTTCCTGGTAACTGACCAGGTTCCTCCATTCTCCTAGAGAATGGATTCTCAGCAATAAGCTGAGCTTTAGTCCTAGATTGAATCAATTTCCTGGTAACTGACTAGGTGCCTCCATTCTCCCAGAGAATGTCCTTCAGCACTTACATTTACCAGCATGATAGGGCACACCATCTATCATCCTAGAAAAAGGTCTCTGCACTTATATCTGACCATGGGAGGCCCATCCTTCCACCATGTTAGAAAGGCTCTCGGACTCATCACCTCCCCTTGGAGGGAACCTAGATCTGGAGAACACCTAGCTTCTCCCTAAAGTACTCGAACTTCTCTCTGGCCATTTCTAGCATAGAATCACATTAGGGATGATTAAATTGAAGTATAACCTGCGATCTTTGCTAGGACCTATTACATTCGAGGACAACCTACAGGACCGTTTATGTCTAAGCCACCTACGAGCTTCGCCAATATTTTATGCTCAGACAATCTGTCTCACCGGCTATGCTAGAACTCCCTCTTTCGAGAGCTCTCTATTTGGATCACATACATGAGCTTCAATGCTCCTCTCTGATCTCATACTGAAGCAGCACCCCGAAGTGCTCTTCCTATCAATGGAATTTCCTGCCCAATCCGAATCTACATAAACCTCTAGGTTAATCTACCGATTCTCCTCATACTTGAGCCCATACTCAACTGTACTCTTCAGGTACCTCATTGCGTGCTTTGCAACAATCAGGTGAACATGTCTCAATATGTTCACAACAAAGCAAATATCTGGTCTCGTATTTGTCAGGTACATCTATGAACCAATCATCTGACGATACATCATGAAATTAACTGACCTTGATGAAGCAACACTCAATAGCTTCAGGTTCGATGCCATAGGTCTGGTCATGGCCTTGCAGTCTATCATCCTGAACCTCTTCAGGATCTCTACTGCATACTTCCCTTGTACCAAGGAGATTCCATCCTGATTATGCCACACTCCAATGCCTAGAAAATAGTGCATCATATCTAAGTCCGTCATCTTGAACTCGGCAGCAAGTCTCCTTCTTTAAAATTTAATGAGTTCCTATTTTGTGTCAGGAACAAGTCATCGACATATAACAGGAGCATCATCGGTCTTCTTCCTTCAACCTTGAAGTAAAGTTTGGAATATTCTTTACTCTCAGTAAATCCTAGAGTCATCAGTAAGCTATCCATCCTGTCATACCATGTCGAACCTCAGGATCTTCTGGAGTCACTCCCTTTGAAGCAGAGCATCATTCTCCCTTTGTCTTTCGTACTCTATGCATTGAAACATTCTATACCAGAGTGACAAGTAGCTTTCTCTACTACTAATATTCTATGTATCCATTTAGGGTCACTGGATACCAAGACCCTCTATCTTGAACTTTTTCAAAAGTTCTTCTCGCACCCGTCTGTGAGCTTGTCATCCTCTATAGGATTTCCTCTTCAACCTTGTAGCAAAGGTTAAGATCTTCACCACTCTAGGTGATCTTCAAGCTCCTCATGTATGTGTTATTCCATGGGTGTCTTCTAATCTCATACAAGGCCTTATTTAATTTGCACACATGAGTCTGCCTGTCATGTGTCTTAACTTCCAATGGCTGCAAATGCCTCTTTCATAGTTTATACCTTCTTTCCGTGAGAAGCCTCGTGCTACGAATATTGCCTTGTATCCCACGATGTTTCCATCTACTACATGTTGGATCTTGTAGATCCATATGGAATACATTATGGACTTCCCTTCAGGTCTTTGATGTTGCATCCTAAACATCATTCTTCTTAAGCTGGTACTCTCCTTCCCTTTCTTCTTGGATACTTCTTCATAGCTGGAAGGCTCTGCATCAATGATGTCACTCAACAGTGTCCCATAACTGCACTATGTCTGAGATTTCTTCTTTCTTTGAAAGTATTGTCATATTATTATTCATCTTGGATTCTTTCTTGAATTGTCGTCACTTGTTCTTCGGAACAATTCTCATCCTTCTTTTCTTGTAGGTGATTGTATGCGATCTTTCCTACAAGTCAAATGCATTAATTATATGGTTAGAAACATTTCATAAGGTATGTTCATAATGAAAAATTCTTTTGCATTAAGATATAATCATGTAACTATTTTAGCCAATACAATATTCATCCATATCTTATAGAAACTTTCTAGATTCCTTCCATCTCTACCAGCGCAACATTGAGATTGTGCACTAATCCAATATGTTAGCAAAGAGATTTCATTCTAGATAAGTAGCAATGGAGAGTTGTATAGCACCATGAGCTACTTACCCATCACATGTGTATTAGTAGTATACTATCATCAATGAAATCCTTCTATCATGCATAATACATCAACTGAATATAAACAAATGCATAACAAAACAATATCATGACAATTGAATACTTATCTTTATTTGTTTCGTCATCTTTCTGCTTCATCATCTTCTTCATTCATAACAACATCATTTCTTATCCAAATGCTAAGATGGATAAGAGGGTCTTCAAGAGTTGAGTCCTTCGTATTCCTCATCGCTTGAGGGATCTTCTTTGGATGGTGAGAGCTTGATCTTTAGTTGCTCCCATCTTCTTTTCTCTTATTATGAGTAGAGATTCTTCTTGTGTGTGCTCTTCCCAGAGTCTATTGAAAGTAATCACTTCCTTCTGGCACACATTCCTCAAATGAATGAATCCCATGATCTTGGGAGGCCATTCAAGGTGGTTATCACAACTTCTGCATTCTCCACTTCTTCTTCTACTGCTTCAAGTTGTTCTTTGATTTGAGAGACCCTTGTAAAGTATGACTGTATGGTGTCTGAATTCTGGATCTTCATATTCTTCGACTGGTTTCTTAAATTTATCTTCTTATTTATGTTCATCCTTCAAATAGCTTGATCAAGGAATAAAACATCTCTTTTGGTGTCTTTAGGGAAGATACTTGTGGTATAAGGTGATCCCCGATTGAATCAACAATGATATTCTTGGCCTTGACCAAGTTCTTCTTGTGTAAGGCTTTTAGCATCATCTCCCTCTGGAACTGGAACCTTTCCACTTATGTAGGTGTCCAATTTCATTTTCTTCAAGAACCAATGAGATCCAATAATTCCATGCTTGGAAGTTGTCAACCTCACCAAGATTTTTATCAAGCTGGTGTGATTAGTCACCTTAAAATTAGAACCTCAACTATAAATAGAAAAAGATTAGATCTTATCGATTTGAGGTGTCCATTTTAGTTCTGGAGCTGGTTGATCTAGGGTTTGTCAGAGAAACCCTAATTTTCAAAACTTGTAATATTTCAGATCTGATTGGATAGAAGTATAGACCTCTTCAAGTTGAGTTGTCCAATGTACTCCGTTTCTGAAAACAGTGGAGGGAAGCTCCTGGAACAGGAAGCTCTAGTTTTCCAATTTCTTCTGCAGAAATTCATGATATTGTTTCTGAGGTAACTCCAAAATTAATGCTCCTCTGTGTCTTAAATTTTGTTTTGAGGTAACCTCATCTATCCTATTTCCACCACCATAGGTTTGACCAGAACTGGTTTCACCAACTGGGACTTATGAGAGTTTTCCCAAGGTGACTTCTTTTAGGACTGTTCAGCATAGAGAACTTGTACGGACTGCCATGTGTCACTATTTCACCTCCATTGTCTGAAACTTTTACCATAGAATTTATAGTCCGTGCAATATTTGGAACATCTTGCAAAATTTCATTTGGAGCTTTGTATCCCGAGATATTGCAATTCTCCCTAGGTGTCCTGTTTAGGGATGAATTGTGGAAGAGGCTGGAACCCTGATTTGGAGGAAACATATCTCCCAGAATATAGCGAATATGAGGCTGAAAGTTTTACACAGGGTACATAAATATTTTATATTCGTCCTGTGAAATATTTAGCTCTTGATCCTTCTCCAATATCAAGATATAGTGAATGTACCAAAATGACCAGTTTCAGTATTTTAGGGTCTTTCAGGCTCGAGGTCAAACTAGGGTTTGACTTTCCCAGAGTTTTACCCAACCAAAAATCTCGACCTTGGTCTCTAAAATTTCATTTTGATGAGGAGAGAAATCCTATGCTGTGCTCACTCAAAAATTCCTGTTCTGTGAAAAGCCCTAATTTCCCGCAGCAAAAACTGAAAATGCCTGGAATCAAATTCTGCTTCGACGGAAAGATGCACTCTTTAATGGAGAGTTAGCCTAGCATCCTTTTGGTGATGGATTGTGGAGAGAGACCCAAAAAGTAAGAATCCCTAGCTTCTGCAGCTGCATAGTGTTTTCTTCTCAGGTTAGCTCTGATACCATGTTAGATTTTTACACGGGGTCTTCATTTAGTGAAACCATGCCATAGCACGTTCGTTCGTGGCATATGAAACAATACCCCTATTTTCAAAAAATATTGGAAAATACCTCCAAAAATCATTTTTTTTAACCCCCTCCCAATATGCCTTGCCAATTTTAAAAAACCCCTATTTTCCCTATATATTGCATGTATCCATTTTTTCATTTACATTTTTATACCCCTTTATATTTCTACCTAAGGAAAAAAAAACTAAACACAAGAAAGGGCAACACTTGATAGGCGCCCTTAGGCAAATCACTTTATTAGGAATTAAAATGTATCACATGATGTCAAAACAAATAAGAGAGGGTTTATTTGTACCAATCTCAAACAATAGTGTGTTTTCCCCAAGAAGGGTTCAAAAATGAAACTTACACCATTTATAACTGCTTCTTTCCATCACAGACTTTTTATCCAAGCACCATTTTGGTATCTAGGAGATTGTACAACTTTAGAAACAAAATTGATTTGGAATCTTCAATGCATACTGTTAATCTTTTTAGATTAAAAGATTAACTATATCAGTAGTTACTATACAATATATTTTTATTATTTCTATTATACAATAGATCCTTTGAAGTCACAAAAGACATTGCATATTCTTTCCCATCACTTGAAAATATAAGACTAAGACTCCTAAGTAATTTGATACAAAATATTAGTGTGAGATGGATTTTGAAAACCTTAATAATTCCTACTCTTTGAAATTATCAATTAAGAGGCCAAGCATTCTTTTGGAGTCAATAGAGGATTGGATTCAAATCCACATCATCCTAGTATATCCCTATGATGAGCGCTCTCTATGTCCACTCCTCTTGATTTATGTAAACATTTTATGTCAATGTCAATAGAAGAATGTAACTTAGTGACATCTCACAATACATAGATTGTCTACATATATTGTCTTAATGCACTAACAATGGGCGCTTTTTCATTTTCCAACTCTTTACCATAGTTGTTGTAGAACGCTTAATGTGTGAGTTGTAATGTGGTTATGTTGCATATATAGTATGTATTTAGTTACACACATATTTTGTAAATCATATAAATAATATATTGCTAAAATAAATCAAAACAATTTACAAATTTGCTTTATAGGAAAGCCAACTCTATTACAACTTCATGTCCAAAAATATTAAATCATAACAACAATATGTGGAGATTCCCTTGGGATTAGAGTATTCTACTAATAAGATACATACACACACTTGTTTTTTACATAAAGATGGCATTGAAACGAATTTTTTGTTGTTAATATTTTATTACTATTTTTAAATACCAAAATTGAGCAAGGAATTATACATCTCCTTCACACCAAACTATAGAAAACACTTCCAGACACAACTAAGTAGGTCCAACTTAGTAGGTATATAATCACATTTAATTTCCTTTGAATTTATTTTTCTTTCAAAAGGATTCAAGGAATATAGCCCTATAATCTTCAACCATTATTCCAATGGTAAGACATTAGTTTCAAGCCATTACATTAACTTCTAACTATGTGTCAAGATCATGACTTGATGTATTTTGTGGTGTATTAATTGCAAATGTGTCTTTGATGGTACAATTGGTCTCTTTAATGGTGTGATTTGGACTCTTAATGCCAGGCAAAGGGAGATATGCTAACAAAATATGGCAAGAAATGCTCTACCAACAACCTCAAGATTTACTTATTTTGTTACAGATATGCTAATAGCAGATGCCAAGGAATGGTCTACCGACAACCTCAAGATTTACTTATTTTGTTAGAGATATGCTGACATATTTACTTATTTTGTTAGAGATATGCTAACAGAAGATGACAAGTAATGCTCTATCAACAACCTCAAAATTTGCTTATTTTGTTAGATCTTGACCTACTTTTCATGACATGCTTCATGTTTTGGATAGTTTTTTTTATTAAAAAATGGATATCTTTGAGAATATCATTCACCATGTATACCTTCTTTAGAGATATATCAAGTGAGCTGTTTAAACCTTGTTTTTATATATACACACTTACTAAAATATGTGAGATATATCAAGCCAGTTGTTTAAACCTTGCTTTACATATACACACTAAGATATGTGAAATTAGGTAAAGGCACATGTTAATTTTTATTTGTGCCTTCGTATATATGAAGGCCATCTGATTCTAGTAGTATCTCTTGTATATATCTATTGAAATATTAATCATTCTCTAAAAATAATCTGAAGTTTCTGCATTTTTAAGAAAAATATGAAAAAATTTCTGCAGTTTTACGACTTTGTTGACACAATCAAACTGGCCATGGCACAACAAGGTTCTCTTTATTCTGAAAAAGGATGTGCAGATGAATTTGATCAAGAATTAATATATTTTGAAGATATTTATTGGTAAGGGACAAGAGCTAAGATGAGGTTAATTCAGAGTTGAAGTATCCAACATAAAAAGGCTGTGAAGATGAATTTTACAGTTGAAGGTACTTTGATCCAGAATGAATAGATTTTGAGGAGGAAAATTTCTTGGTAGTGGCCAAGAGCTAAGAGAGGTTAATTCAGAATTGAAGTATCCAACATATTAAAAGAAGAAACCAACATATCATATGTAGACATAACATCTTGAGAGGAAAATAGACTTTGAATTTTATCTTATTATCAAATGCACAAGCACTTATAGATTCATTCTATATGCCATGGTGATTAGACATACTGCAATCTGTAGATCACACAAAGCCATGAATATATTTATAAAATATTAGCACTCAGACTGAGTACAAAAACACCACCATCCAATCATCGCAGATGATTATTTTTCCCTGTCATAAACAATTCACTTCACGGTTCCATATCTCAATCCCATTACAAAATCTTGCCCTAGTATAAAAGATAGATTTCAGCAATAAAAACTACACTTTACAATTTCTCATGTACAATATGCATTATTTATGAAATGAAGGGAGAGACAGAACACCTATTTTTATTCAGCAAAATAACCTTCTCCTTTTTGAACCATTACGCTTGTTTTCTTCCTCAAAAAATCTAGGAAAACTCACAACGGTCTTTTCCCTAGCGAAGTTGAGCAGGGCAGATCGTTCTTCCATAGCAATACCCTCAGAAGAGATTCTATGACCTTCAGACCCCACATGAGTTGCTTTACTTGGTTGGTTTATTGTCTCTGAGTAAGTTGTAACAGACTGTTCAACAGTTGATACCTCTCCTTAAAGTTGCACAGTTACATCACCATTGTTGTTCTGCTCATTTAAGTACAAGCATACAACAACACAATCATCGACCTTGGAAGTTGGGAATTTATGCTTCCATGCACTGACTGCTGATTCCACTACGATTCTAGCATCAACAGCTCGAGAAGATACTGAAGAAACAATATTCACAACTTCTTGATTGGACAAAACTTCCCAGACCTAAAACAACAATCAAAACTGCTACATTTATAAAGGATGCATTGACAAATGAAAAATTGGTAGTGTTGAACAAGGCATATGCTGAATAAGAAAGAGAGTATGGAGATGAAATTAGTCCTTTTCCTTTTTAATTTTTTTGGACTAAAGATTACATGACAGAAGATTTTAGTATTTTACCCCATCAGTTGCAACCACGATAAACTGATCTTTGTTGGTTAGCTGTCTGTGTGTAATTTTAGGGATGGCAATAACACCAAAGTCCTTGAGACAAAAATATCCAAAGGCCCGGGTCATGGCAATACCAGGAGAGTTTTCATTTGGTAACCATACTCTATGCACATGGGGTTCATCCTTTAAAGCATGGACTCAGCCTTTGCACTGCTTGATCCTTTCTGCCTCCCCTGACATATAAAAGCTCTATCTTAGCTACCCATGCATACATTACAAAACCTTTAACAGTTCATGAGAGATCCCTAGAGCTAAAGGAGGACGGAGAGTTACTAAATTCACCTTTCTAAGAATGGAGAGTTACTAAATTCATTTTGCCCATTTACAATAGGTATTGCACTAAGTTACTAACCATCTTGTAGGATTAAACGTACCTTCGTAAGAATGGAGAGTTACTAAATTCATTTTACCCATTTACAATAGGTATTGCACTATGTTACTAACCATCTTGCAGGATTAAACCCCAAAGTGATCTTAAATAATATCATAGGAACGTGGACATAATAAATGGCTGCATAACTATCTATATTCAATATGGCGGTCAGATATGAGATAAATCAAATGTAGAAATTAAGATCTTAGGTAAATCCACAATCAAATTCAGACTCACAAACACAAATTGAACAAAACAAACACTATGCAAAACTTGTCCTACAAATACTGCCTAGCACGAATAGTTCTCTGGGACACTGGCCCACCAGTATTGCTTCCCACTGGCACTTTTTCCGAATGCTGGCTCCTTGTTGAATCATGGCCAGCAATTACTTTCCTACCTAGATTAAGTCTTCTATTGCCAAGTTGCTCCACAACCTAGTCACTGGACGAAGAAACGTTAAATGGAAGTGCATCAGATACTGATGTGCTGCCAAAATTACCAAGATTGCGCCTACTAGTTCCTGCTGAGGGCCTCTTGGAATACCTTTCCTTCGATACAGATCCAGATCTTGTACTAGGAATTTCTTGAGATAAATTTTTACTTGCAACTTGTCTTGTAGTTCGTGTGATAGAAGCCTTGCGTTTAGATTGAGAAGGTGTAGGTATATGCGCAACCTCATAGTGACTCATATGCAAGTTATCTGCATGGCCTGGCATTGGCATTCTAAAATTCCCATGATCTTGAGTTCTTTGACTTAACACTGGGCTTGAATGCAACATAGAATCACTGCTACTAGCAACATCCACATCAAATAGAGCTTCAGCCACTGATGGAGCAGAGACAAAAGAATCACCAGGGGTAGATTCATGATCATTTTAAAAAATGATTGACCGATTTGCCACATCATTCCTGAGCCCAGATCTCAAAGAACCTGCTACTGTGTTCCTAGTCCCATTTTCCTCTATGCCAATCCAATTATGTTCGTGTTCCCCATACATCAAATCTGACAAACCATTTTTTGCACTCAATAACTCCATGTTATTCCAACTTCCCTGTCTATTTAGAAACCTGCTAGAAACAAGTCTTTTATCTCTCCTTCCCACACTAGAACCACCATGAAAGAGGCTTCTGCTGCTCATAGAAGAAGTTGGTGTTTCCTGAAGAAAGTCCACATCAGAGGTTGATCCTTTAGAGCTTGTCAAATTCGATATTTCTGATAGACCAAGTCTACTGTTATTGCTTGGTTCTCCCTTATGCCACGCCGCTCTAACCTGCCCAATCTGACCCAATCCAGCAGAGAGATTGCGTGTTGAACTTGGATGCCCTGGTGCAGCAGAATTTGGCTGCACCTTGCGTGTATTCTTCAAGTTTAATGAGCTGGAAGCACCCAGTTTAGGAACTGCTGAAACTGAATTTGGCAAGAGTGACTTGATGCTTGAGGGACGTCCACCAATTTTGGAGGATTCCCCTGGTTCCTTATCTTCAATTCGGTTAGCTTTGAGAGCAGTCACTCTGGTACTACCCCCAATTCTTGTAGGGTAATGAGTACTCTGTGCCTCATGATTTTGTTCTCCAGAAAAATAAGTACCCCACCTAGGCAGTGCATTTCTCCTGTTGGCACGATCATCGATGACTGTACCTGATCTTCCAATACAAAGATGCAAGGAAGCAGAAGTCTAAAAGGCAACCTTTTTCCTAGCCAAAGTATCTTGTCATCAACCAAACTCCTTAATGTATAAAAACCTTGCTGTGCATTTCTCCTTAGAATGACAAAAAGAAATTGAGCCCTGTGCTTCCAATAGCTGCAATGTAACCAACATATGATCAGAATAACACCTTAAGTGTCTGGATCAAAGTAAACATGCCAATATAAATAACAGATTCCAAAGTCTAAACACGGATGTGCATACAAATGTGCACAACAATCAGCACTCATAATTTCTATCATTTGGATCTAAGAAAGTTCCTTAGTTGACACAGCTTGAGCTTACATCAATGTTTGAAGATTTTATACCTACAATTTTAATAAGCGTAGACACAGGTCATTGACAATGCTTCAATCGCTACAAACAAAATTCACAAAGATTGTTCAATGCTTCAAGATTTGGCAGCTCGGCATGGCATGTATCTGTATTCATCACAAGTATAATAAAAAAATGAAAAACAAATAACCATGTTCTGTAAGCATAAGAATAACAGAACAATCTTAAGAAGATTAATCCTAAGGCCATGAAACTTTTGGCATGGATTGAATCGGCTCTGCAAAATATATTTAATCATATCCATGGGAAAATCCTTATTTTAAAATCTAACTTCGGAAACAATCTTCAACAAAACCTTAATTTACATAACTTTTCTAGTGTGCAGTGAGGTAATTTAAGTATTAGCTAAAATCTACTTGAACATAACCGAGAAATAAGAATCATTTTGAAATCCTCAATTCCTTAATAAAGTTATGGAGCATGTACAGACATTCAGCCCACTGTGAATGAAAGGAGCAAAGACATCTACAATAACATAGACAGCAGGAAAAGCATGAATCAAAAACCTTATATATAAGCCTGAAAATACTTGCATAATCTAGATATTGGGCCATTTTGATATATACAGCTAGGGGAAGTAATCAGTACAGGTGAAAGGCCAGACACGGTAGTGAGTACCAATCAATAAAGTATAAGGTAGAAAGGCCTGACATGGTAGAGAATACCAGTCAAGAACTTTAAAACCTCACAGACAACATGATTAAAACAGTTGTGAAAAACAACTAATATTAAATATTTGTACCAAGAACCTGCATATGATCAATCCTACAACTTCCTTTCAGATGTATGCTAAGGGTCAATCGTGTCTTGACTAAACCTACCGATAATCAACCCTACAACTTTAACTGCCTTTTCAGATGTATGGAATGGGTCAATCATTTCTTCACATTATGCAGACATCAGTGGGCTTCAAGGTCTACTGTGTCAACAATTTCACATGTATGCAATCAGTACAAGCCCACAAAACTATAGCCGGAAGACTCCAAGGAGGAACAAATGAAAAAGCTACTAGCATTCTGGTGAGATCCGCTGTGATAGTAAAAAACTTATTCTAGCACTGGACTTGCGTCGAGCCATTTGTGGGGCTCCCCTTTCAGGCATAACATATTACACGAAAGTCTGATCTTTGCGATCAATGGTTATTTTAAACATTTATGGCAAATAACAAGCGAAGATGGCGATATAAATTATAATTAAAGGCATCTGTTTGGTATCCAATACGAGGAGGTTATCATTTTGCGTATCCGACTTTTTCCATAGAATTTCACTATAAATCCTGCATGCAATCATAGAATACCGAATATACAGAAGTATGTCAATTGTACAAATGGTTAGTATGTTCCAATTTTTTCAGAAGTCCAGTCTATTTGGCCAAGATTTTCGATTGTAGGATCTGCTATTACAATCCGGCCCTTCACCAACCCAACCAACAAACCCGGGGTTGAAATGGATGATTATCCTGTATTGCTATCATCAATATGAGCATCGAAATACTGATTTTATTTCAAGTACTTAAACTGATCCCACCAACCGCCAATAAACTGCAATATATCCCCTGCTACTTTCTATATTACCGCTCACAGTTTCTCTCAAAGTTTTGGAACAATTTTACCCATGGTTATCACCGCAACACTATCAAATCTTCATCCCCTAAGGAAAAACACCCCAAACAAACTTCAACAAAGCAAACATTGAGGCCAGAAAATTAGCCCTGTACCCTAAAGTCCTCCAGAGGGTAGAAAGAATCATAGGTCAAATCCTACAAAAGATAATAGCCAGTCAGACGTAATTACTCTCTGTCGCAACCAAAGAACGCCCAGCCATAAAGCAGAAAACTTAAGAAATGGTCATGCAATACAAAACAGAGCAGAAAATTTTCGATTCTAGCCCAGAATAATTTTTTTTGATTTACAAAACCCTCAAGAGGAAATAAAGCGCAGGCATACTCATTCAAATCGAATAAAATCAGTTTATCCTCCCCTAATGCTCAAATCCGGTGCATAGAAAACATAGACCATGAAAACAACAAGAAAACTCTAGCAGGGTTGGCTTTACCCAAATATATAGCATTGCGGATGGAATACTTGATGAAAACCCAATATCTTCACATCAACAGATGCAGAATCGCACGGTGCAAATGATTTTTGGTGTTTTAAGCTTTGAAATTGCCGATCCAGAGCAGATTATTAGCGGTTCATCAGTGGAAAAATCATAGGTATAAGATCTAGTTCGTGATTCTAGGAATTACTATTTTGACCATGCTATTGATTCTGGAACTACTGATGGGTAAGCAACTGTCTCTGCTATCTCACAAAAAGAAGTACATGCATTTTTCATCAAAGATTAAACACACTACAGCGTACTCCAAAAATGATATGCAATGGCTCTCCAATGTGCCTCATCCAGCACTAGAGAAACCCACCACAAACCCATGACCACAAAACGGTGAATAAACGCCCTCGTTTTCCACGTTTTCCAGAAAACACTGCTACCACTGCAATGCTGCTGGAAAAAATGTTGTGTTATCCAGCAAACACGATGCACAAAACATGGAGAAAACCCACAGAAAAGGAGTAAAACGCCCTCGTTTTCCAGAAAACACTGCGGGGATTTGAAAAAACGCTTGTTATCCAACCACACGATGGAAAAAATGCCCTAAACCCAGTTCACAGGCACCTCGGCTTGGTGCAGGTGCACTCAGACCACAAGCAAAGGAGCTCGCAGGCACCTAGCAAGCAAGGCTTGGAGGACTGGTGAATGGATCAGGCAAAAATGTTGAATAAAACATACCCCAACATATTGGATATTTAAATAGTAAAAAAAAACCCTAGTTACCCCTAATATACCCTCAATATATTGATTTTTAATTTTTTAATTTTAACCCCCCCAATATGAACGGACGTGATATCATATTGGTCCCTAGGTGACGCCCCCGTGGATTTTTATCATTTAAGCAATATTATCTTAGGATCTTAACTGAGAGAATAACACGCACATCAATCAATCACAAGAGACAATAGACACAAGATATTTTCCTCGGGGAAACCATAAAGGAGAAAACCCCGTAACTTCCTCAAAGATAGAATGAGCACCAATGGCAGTAGTAAAACCCAAAGATTGAAAAGATGATCTCCACAGTTGTTCTCTCTCTCTCACTTGAGAGAGATTCTCCTCTCTCACTCATGCGCCCCAGTGAGTGAGTGTGTGTGTAGAAATGAGGAGAGCCTTACTTATATTTATATTCTTCCGTTCACTTTATTTCCACTCCAACATGTCGACCTCATTTAACGATTACTTAACAGGGCCGACATATCTAGCAGATTCTAATAACCCTAGTGCCCCACAATTGTGGGGACTTTGCCCTCCGATCAACAAGGAGGGTTAACCTTAACTCAATTGTGGAGACCATTTCCACGACTTACAATGGAGGGTTAATCTCAATGACTTTACATGACTTGTTTAAATTATTGAATCTCCCGATAGGAACATCGGGGCATGACATGACTCAATTACATTACAGATACATCCCGATATAAACATCGAGGCACAATACATAAGATATACAAGTGAATACATTCTGAAGTTACAAATACATCAACAATATGAGAGCATGGTTACAACAATAGGCCTGAATTGGTTCAACACTGAAACTGTTAAAGA
Organism: Pseudotsuga menziesii; assembly: GCA_001517045.1. Taxonomy (NCBI): domain Eukaryota; kingdom Viridiplantae; phylum Streptophyta; class Pinopsida; order Pinales; family Pinaceae; genus Pseudotsuga; species Pseudotsuga menziesii. The sequence continues at coordinate 260,730 of LPNX010661480.1, read as the reverse complement.
AACCGAGAAACTAGTTTTACTTTATTTTTGGTTTAATTCTCTTACAAAATAGAAAGAGAAGGATAACTGTATATTTGCAAGAAAAACATGGCAGATGTAGGGATGTCTGCAGAAGAATAGTTTCACCCAGAAAATCCTTTAATAATGAAGAGGGTAATTCAAGGGATGGGGAGATATGGGTAAACCTAAATGAAATTTAAGATAATAAATCTGAACTGAAAAATATCTGATAAGGAATTATGATCAGAGCTAAAAAGAGTTAAGGGGGATAATGAACGAATCCTAAAAACTCAAGAGGAACTAAATAATATTTTATTAGCTAAAATGCATAACGATGAAAAAGACAAAAACAAGGAATCTGAACATATCATGCCTAAAACTACACTTTACAAACGTAAGGGAAGGAAACTTGATTTTTCTGGTCATAAACCTAAAATTGTTAGTGAAGAATCAGTCAAACATCACTTAGAAAAAACAACAAGATTCAAGTGAAAGTAGTGATGATAATAAAAGGAAAAATAATTACAAACCATATGAATAAACATTTGGGGAGTTTAAAAGGATTAAACCACCAATGCTTAATGGTGAAATTGAAAAAGGAGAAGAAGCGGAAGCCTGGTTGTCATGGATGAAGAAATACTTCCAAATATACAATTACTTCGACGAACTGAAAGCTAAAATGGACATATATAATATGACTGGGAAAGCAGATATATGGTGACAGGATATAAATAAAGTAAACCGAATAAAGGAAATATATGTAACTTAGAAAACTTTTAAAAAGCATTTTAAAAGAAAATACCTGTCAGAAAAATATTACGAAGAGAAGGCTAAAGAGTTTTATGAGTTAAATCTAGGAGCTATGACTATGAAAGAGCTCTGCAGTAAATTTTTGAGTCTGCTTCGTTACATAACTTATATAATTGATGAAAAACCTAAGATCCAACGTTTTCTCAGTTTTTTGCCTATCATGTTTAAAGAACATATTGAGTATGATAATTCGAAGACATTGTATGAAGCCATGAGAAAGGAAAGTTTATGTTACAACCGGAATAAAAATAAATGAGAACGTGTGCCAATTTGGAAGAATAAAAAGCGAGATAAATTTGATCCAAGATAAAGAAACAATAAATTCCATAAAAAAATTGGGAATAATTATAATGAGTATGAGGGCAGTAACTATAAAAACTTTAAACCACAGAATTTTGCTGTAAAGAAAAGAGAACCTCCAATTACTTTTAACAGAACACTGCACAGAGGGAACCCTTGAAATTTTGGGGATGTGGCGAGCCACATTATTTTAAAGACGACCCAATAAGAAATAAAAGCTTTAATTTTCCCTCCATTCAGGAAGTGGTTACAGTTGAAGACATGGCAAGGAACATGCCCAAAATCAACACTGCATTGGAAAACTCGAAAGCATACCATCAAACTTCCATGGTTGAGATTGAAGGTATGATAAAAAGTCAACCTATTTCCATATTGATTGATCCAAGTGCAAGTCTAAGTTATATATCACCTATAATAGTTGAATTATGTAAATTAGTACCAGAAAAGTTTGATAAGTAATGGCTAGTACAGTTAGCCACAGGTACTAAACATAAAGTTACTAGTTATGTTAAAAACTGTGAATTATTAATGAATGATTTCATTATGCATGTTGATCTTAATGTTTTACATTTAGATTCCTATGATATGTTAATATGAATGGATTTGCTAGAAAAACTCAGAGTAATGCTAAATTGTTTTGAAAAAACCTTTACATGCATAGATGATACTTGAAACTCTATAAAAATTAAAGGAATTCCTAGGAAAGTTACGATAAGAGATATCTCTACAAAGCGTTTGTTGTTTATGTAATGGATGATAAAGATAATGAAAATAAACTTAAAATAGAATACATACATATCCGTGTGTCTATCCTAAAGGATTTTGACGACATATTTCTGGAAGAAGTCCTTGGAATTCCTTCGAAAAGAGACATAGATTTCACAATTGATCTAGTACCTGAAGCGGTAAAAACATCAAAAGATCCTTACAAAATGAACATAATAGAGCTTATAGAACTCAAACAACAATTTCATGAATTGATTGATAAAAAGTATATTCGACCTAGTGTTTCCCCTTGGCGAGCACCGGTCTTATTTGTAAATAAGAAAGACAAAACCTTAAGATTGTGCATAGGCTACCGACAACTAAATAAAATGACTATTAAAAATAGGTACCTACTACCCCAGATAGATGATCTATTTGATCAATTCTACGGGGCAACAATATTTTATAAAATAGAATTAAGGTATGGATACCATCAGGTGTGAATCAAAGATGATGAAATCTTTAAAACTACGTTTAGGACCCATTATTGTCACTACAAATTTGTTGTAATTCCTTTTGGGTTGACAAACTTACCTGTTGCATTCATGTGCTTAATGAATAGTATTTTAAGTAACTATCTGGATAAGTTTGTACTTGTCTTCATAGACGACATCATAATCTACTCAAAGAATGAACAAGAACATAAAGAACATTTAAAGATAATTCTACAAGTACTAAGAGAACAACAATTGTATGCTAAGTTCAATAAATGTGATTTCTTTAAGGATAGGATTCAATACCTAAGACATGTAGTGTCCAAGGACAGAATCTATGTCAACCCCGAAAAAATTAAGGTTATCACTAAATGGCCAGTTCCTAACGATATAACCGACATAAGATCGTTCATGGGGATTACCGGTTATTATTGGAAGTTCATTGAAGGATTTTCTAACATAGCCTACCCCATAACTTCATTGTAGAAGAAAGGTAAAATTTTTGAGTGGACTGAAAAGTGTATGGAAAGCTTTAATAAATTAAAACATCTGCTAACTACCGCTCCTATCCTAAAGAGGGTTGATCCTTTCAAGGATTTTGTCGTATCTACTGACGATTGTAAAGAAGGATCAGGCGAGGTATTCATATAAGAAAATTATGTCGTAGCTTATGAATCTACAAAATTAAAGTAACATGAAAAGGATTATGCTACGCATGACTTGGAACTTGCTGCAATAATTCATGCATGAAAAATGTGGTGAAATTACCTCATTGGAAGGAAATTTCTGCTTATGTCAGATAGTATAAGTTTAAAATATCTAGTTGACCAACAAAATTTAAATGCTAGATAGACAAGATGGATTTATTTCTTAAGTGAATGTGATTTTGAAATCAAACACACAAAAGGAAAGGAAAACAAAGTTGCAGACTCTTTGAGTTGTCACGCAAATTTACTATTTGCAAGAAGCAGTTATGAATCTGATCTGGAAAACCAGATCCTAAGGGCATAGAATTCTGATAAGGAATACCAAATTTTAAAAGAAAAGGCAACTGAAAATGAACATAATCAAATAAAAACAGTTTTTAGCCTAAATAGAAGGGGATTAATGCTGCATAAAAACAGGTTGTACATACCAAATACAACAGAAATCAAATTAACAGTAATGAATTATTTACATAAACAACCATATTCACGACATCCTAGATATCAGAAGATGATCACCATGATCATAAAAGATTTATTTCTGCCTAACATGAAGAAAGAGGTAGAAGAGTACTTATCTCATTGCATAAAATGTTAGCAAGTCACGACAAAACACCTACATCCAACAATGTTGTTGCAACTGCTACCCATTCCGGAATGGAAGTGAGAAACAATTAATATGGATTTTATAACATGCCTACTGAAGAATTTTAGACAACATGATTCAATCATGGTCTTAGTCGATAAGTTAAGTAAATATGCTCATTTTATTCCTATAAAATCTACCTTTAAGGCTGTTAACATTGTAGATATTTTTATGAAAGAGATTTGTAGTTTACATGATGTACCAAAAGTAATAGTCTTAGATAGAGACACAAAATTTACAGGAAACTTCTGGAAAGCTTTGTTTAAAGGGTTAGGTACATAGTTGAATTTCAGTACTATGTATCATCCACAAACAGATGGGAATACTGAAAGGATAAACAAAATCCTATAAGACATGCTAAGAATGTATGTAATGGAAAAACCAAGTAAGTGGGAAGACTACCTACACTTAGTAGAATTTTCTTATAATAATAATTTTCAAGTATCAGTAGGTATGAATCCTTTTGAAATTATGTATGGATATAAATGTAATACTCCAATTTCTTGGAGCAGTCCAATTGATAGGTTAATGTTAGGACCTGATTTGTTAAAAGATATGGAACTAACAGTGAAACAAGTGCAACAAAACTTGAAGGCTGCCCAAGACAGGAAAAAAAGTTATGCCGACCTAAAATGAACTCCTAGAGAGTTCTAGGTGGGTGAACATGTGTACATAAAGGTAAAGCCTGAGAAAATTTCCTTAAGATTGGGCAAGTATTCAAAGTTGGAACCTAGGTACTGCGGGCCATTTGAAATTTTGGCTAAAGTAGGGTCGGTTGCGTACCCGTTAGCACTACCACCCACTATTAAAGTGCATAATGCTTTTCTCGTTTATATTTTAAAATTATATATTCATGATGCTACCCATGTGATCAATTGGAATGTGATCCAGGTGGAACCTGAAGGAGAATTCTAGGTGGGACCGAAGTGTATTCTCAACAAGAGAGAACTTTTAATCCATAACCATACCATCAGACAAGTCAAGGTGCAATGGAAGCACCTTAGTCCGGAAGAAGCTACTTGAGAACTGGAAAGTGATATGTGGGAGGCATATCCAGTCCTATTCCAAGAGGAGGAAATGGAAAAATAAAGCAGATGATCAGTAAAACTGAGGACGGTGTTATACTCTAAGGGGAGGTGTATGTAATGCACCTAAAATTAATAATTTGTTATTAATTTCTACTGAAAATACTTTATTTATTATTTATATATTTTTGACAGAAAGTCAAAAATAAAATATTTGTAATGAATTATTCTTTATTAATAAAAGACACTAAAGGGGACAAAAATGGAATAGTTGTTGAAGAGTGTTTGCTGACCCACAAGTGGGAAATACAAGTGGCAGAGGCTACTGAGTGAGAACTCAAGGTGCAGGAGACATCTTCCCCAAAATCAGGTCACAAGTCCTAGTTGAGTGCTAAAGAGAAGGAGGCAAATTACCAAGTACTACGAAAAATACTATATAAAAGTATGTACATTAGCAAGCAAGAGGCTACCATTAGACGAGGATTGAATCTGATAATGCAAGAGATAACGCATTAAGTGGATTTTTCTCTTGTGGTTTAGCGAACAAGATCAGGCGTTCTGGAGCAAGTAAACTTGGCTTCTGTAGAAGTTGGTTTGGAGGAACGACTATTCCATTTCTGTTTTCCCAGCAGTGGTTCTAGGTTCTTATTCTTTGTTTTTATTTTTCAGTAGGATATTTATTCTAGATATGGAATTGTTGTTAGATTTATAAGAAGAGAATAATCCACCCTCTCCTCCTCCATAGGCCGACCAATCATTGACACCTTTCCATAGTCCTATCGACCACCCTCTCCTCCTTAGAAAATTGATCAACCAACTATCACCGTCCACTCCACTCACTAGAGCTATAGACACAATGGTTGCATTAGTTTATATATAGATTTTAATTAAAATTTTGATGTCATCAAAATAAATATGAGATAATGTATTCTTTCGCTAAATAAGATTTGTTTTCAATAAACCCTTCTACAATCACAAAAGACTAGATAAAGAAGTATTATATTACACATTAAATTGTTTTTAAACCAATTAAAATTGTTAAAAATCATAAAAAATATTCTTAGCTCTAATTTAAAAGAAATTATTTATAATTTTTCAATGAAATATTTAGATGAAATATAACAATGTTTATTACTATTGGGAAATGAATTTGTTTTTTAATGAAGAGTTAAAAATTATACACAACGTAAATTACAACAAATTTTTAAATGTCTTTAAAATATCTGAAAACACCTAAACTTATATGTAATTGAGTATTTTATAGGATAAATCATTAGAGGAAATTTCAACTCAAAATGGGCCTCCTAAAAAAAATTAATAAAATAATACTTAAAATAATAAAATAATATTTATTAATTTTGGAGGAAGAAAAGAAAAAAACTACTTTTTTGTTTGTATTTTCGACATATCTCCCCGTGTTTTTACTCAAATTTTGATCGGGAGAGCTCGTTCGATGCAAAATTAAATTCCACATCCAACGAGTACACACTTGGCATACTTTTGAGGACCCCGCTACACCAAAAACAAGAAATACCTGAAAAAACATGATGATGACATCATCATCACATTTTTTAGGTATTTCTTGTTTTTGGGGTAGCGGGGTCCGTCAAAAGTATGCCGAGTGGGTACTCGTTGGATCCATAATTTAATTCCACATCCAACGAGGTCTCCCGATCGAAATTTGTGTAAAAACACGGGGAGATATGTCAAAAATACAAACAAAAAAAGTAGTTTTTTTTATGATACCTATCCCCAAATTTATATTAAAAAAGTGTTTAAGACCTATACGGTATTTCAAATTTAAAGCAATTTCATTGGATAACACATGATGACATGGAATTTAATTTAAAGTTAAAAGGCCCATTTTGAGTTGAAATTTCCTCTAATGGAACTTCATAACTAAACCTCTTTAATTTGGGGTGGCAGGTGCTAAGGGGATCCTACTGGATCCCTAAGGAAATATAGTGCTTACTTATGATTAGGGAATAAGATGGAAAACTAATAATTAGGATAAGAGGCATGCCTTGTACATAGGCTTAGAGTTCATCATTTCCCTCAAGATAAAAAACGTATTAATCCTTTAGACTTCAGCTTGTTGGTGACTACACAAGCAAGGAAAACAATATCTAAGGAAGAAACAACTATTAGGCAAATTCAATAGTGAATTGTAGAAAATATTAACCAAACCAGGGAGACTAATTTCATTCACATACAAAGGCATAACAACCCTAGAAAATAGAACTATTTCTTTGGGTCAAGAAGTTTCATAAAAAATGAGGGTCACCCTCAATGTTAGTGGCTATCCTAAGCTTATTAGTTCATTATTTTTCATGATTGTCATGGATATAATCTCATTAAATGATCCTCTCAGCATGTGTGACACTTGGTACAAGGTTCAATTCACAATTAATGCACCATAAGGTAGCTACATCCCATCATACCCCATTTCCTGTTGTTTCATTATCATGTTCAATTGTCTATTTTTTGGTGTTGCATGTGTTATTGGCTTCCTCTTGTAAGATATTTTTGTCAAGATATATACGTGTCAAAAATCTATGTATATTAACTCCAATAGGGTATTTTGTTATGGTAGGCCTTTCAAACAACACTTGTAGGCATTATTGTGGCAATTTGAAGGTAATTCCCCTTCTCTACAGCTTTGTTCTTGTTTGGATTTCACCCAAGTCTTAAGTGTAGTTGGGAAGATTGGTTGTTTGTCCTATTGTTGGATTATTTTACTTTGGCTCCTAATTTGGGGATAGATTAAGGATTTGGGCGATGTGAAAACTATGTTAGGTTCAAGCTAAGGCTTAGGGTTAGGTGAGGTGCAAAGTGAAATTAGGGAGTTAATAAATTTGATGAGAAGCTTAAATTTGCAAATGGAGGGTGTCATGCAAGAAATTAACTGAATCTCATCTCATGTTGCACATTTAAAAGCAAGGTTCGATGATTTGGAGAGCCACGTAAAGGATCAAGTGGGCGAGATACAAAAGTTGGCCATTGATTAAAAAACTCACCATGAAATGTTTTTGGGTGTCACTCGGGGGAGCATTCACAAAAGAATTTGTTCGTTGAATCCATGGTGCTAGATGAGGACTCTGTTTAGCTACCTGAAATGGATATTATGAATATTTCATTTTCTTATGCTATAGTGGAGGAAGATAAGAATGTGAATGAAGCATTTAGTAGTCACAACTCTCCTTAGTGTTTAGTTTTATGTAATTTTTTTTCATAGTCCTACTAAGGCAGTTTATGAGAGTATATAGTTTTAATTTTTTTGTTAAAAATATCATACCTACTATTATTTTTTCAATATGAAGGGAAATTTTATGATATATATCTTCTAGGACAAGATAAATTTTGCAATAATGGACAACATGTAAGTTCTTAGCTGTATTCCTCAACCTTTTAATATAAAATTCTTACTTGTTTCTTTGCCACAGTCGCAAAGCTTCCCCATGTTCGTCCAAACCTGCAAACGAAAACTGAAAGGCATCAGAAGTATGCAATACCCAATATCAAAATGGATGCGTAAACAAATATTAAACCACAATGTTGTAATCATACCTGCCAAGCAAATCATTCAAGCACTGTGAACCATGCCTCTGTCAGCGAAGCCCAACAATGGAGCTTTGTCATGTCCCCTCCCCTCTACCCATCGAGAGAGAGGATGCGACTACATTGGTGCCGTGTCTATCGAATCGAGGATCTTGTACCATGAACATAATAGTAAAATGCATTGAAATAAAATACATACACAGATGCATAATACATGTAAATATACATTGGAATAAATTATCATTCAACACATTCATATGTTCATAATAATTCATAAAACAAATATAGTTGCATAAATTAAATACACAAGAAAATGCTTATCTTGAAAAGGAGCTGCCCTGCAACTAGCTATGTTGATGCAACGTTCCACCCAACCATAGGCCAGTGTGCTCATGAATCTCTCAACATCACTTCCACCCCCCGAGTCGGGCATGATTTCCACAAGGAACTAGGGAACAAAAGGCTCACACATCGCCAAAACATATCAAAACTCAGCCAAGCCAATCTACAGTTGGGTTTATCAGGTTGCTAAGGCAGTGAAAAGGTAGAATTTCTAAGATAGTGAGCTCAACCACAGAGCTAGGGACACCTGCACCATATCTATCTAGCTTGGCATCCACACAACCAACACAAGGAAGTATTCCCTTCACTGCTACATAGTCCCTCAGGCCATACCTTCTCTTCCAATGCTCTTTAGGGTGTGCATAGAATATTTTCTAGCTCCTCTTGATCTGTCTGGGAGGTTCCTCTCTTCACTAGGTTTATCAAGCCAATTATGGGCCTCTTCCACTTCTAACAGTTCATACAAACAAGGATTTATAGAACCACAAAACACAAGTGTTGGGTATGAAAAAACAACCCAGGAACCAAAAACAAAAATGGTAAATGGGGGAAAACGACCCTAGCAGAGCAATTCAACTTCAGGAAACGTTCTTGGGCATTGTAGGGGGGAAAAGGACCTCCCTAAACACCCAAATTGTGAATATCTGCTGCACATTCACTTAACAATACAAAAATGGGTTTTCCTAGCCATGGAAGTGAAGGAAATGCAGGAAAAACGTGAAGGAAAATGCCTAGCTAGATCCAGATGCATGAGGAGGAGAAACACATGGGTGAATAATGGCTTGGGCATGCATTTCTGGGTATTTACTTGCCCCATAAGTCAAAATTCGATTTCCCCAAAATGGGTGGCTTCCCCAATACGAATTTGAATGCCATACTCTTCCCATCCCAAGGCATTAACTACCTCAACCAATTTCTGGAAGAAATAAATGATTGGGCACAAAAGACAAAATGAGTAGTGGACAATTTTAATGGTTTTCCCTTTGACATTTGGCTTTACACCATTGGATCAAGGGTTTGAATAATTTCCCTCCCTATTCCTTGTGAAATCATGCCTCCATCTCTTTGTTGCATTGCCATAGCTAGTTGTGGGTATTTTTATTAATTTGCATATTTACATGATGTCCAAAATATAATGTGCCTAGCTATCATGATAACCATAAGCATCGATTCTAATTGTCCAACCATGGGTATCGATTCTAATTCTCGATACATAAAAACGCTAAATCCATGGTGGTGCCTTGGCCTTTAGTTCCTCATCATGATTTAATAATGTTATTAACATCATATACAATTTTAATGCAATTGGGGTAAAAAATGAGATATTACAAGCTCTCTCCCCCTTCACCAAATAGCAAAACAATATGCAAAGGATGGTTGTGAAACCCTAGCAAGGGTTTTATTTCTTGTGCTAGCGTGAAGGATCCACGCAAACTTTACATGGGTGCATCAACCATTACAGCTATCCCCCACCATAATTTAAATTTAAACCCCCTTCTTCTATAGTTTTGGCTTCATGCATTTTGTTGTGTTTTTTTGCATGCCACGACCCCGCAGTGTTTAGGGTTAGAGAAACCTTTTGGTGCTAGTTCTTAATTCCTTTCCTTTACGCACCGGTAGAATAGGATTAGCGATGGAACACCTGTAATAAAAATAAATACATCATGCTTTAGATTGCGAGAACTAAGTAAGACCAAATTCGCAAGATTTCCTTACCTTTCCGAGTGATTTGTTATGAAAAATCCATCCACTCCTCCCCTTTAGATACAGAGGTAAGTTAGCCTCATCATTTAGTAAATAAGAAACTAAGTAATGTAACATGTATTCAAACATGAATAAACAAATATCAAAGCATCAGTAAACCAAATATAAGATATCTATATACAAGTACATCAATATATAAAAGAATGACAATAACCATCATCGTAAAATAGAAAGCATACGAGGATAGAACCAGAACGTGAACATAGGTATAAATTCCTATATAGGTTTTAAATTCTGAAGTTAAGTACATATGTCCCTTAGATCTTAGCAGTATTATTAACCATATAATTTTTTTTTATTTACGGATTGTAGGGACATTACATTTAGTAGTGTATATTGTAATTTTTTAAATTAGTACAGGGATATGTTGTAACCTAACTTTACAAAAATTACAAATTAGGGTGGTAACACAAAGTTGTGTCCACTATTTTGTGTTACCAGGGATTCTATCAATGTGGATTCGTTGTGGATTTTCTAAATGCATTTATGTTATTAGGTTTAGGTTTAGTTTTCATTATAAAATTGCAAAGATGATATAGCGCTTATGCCATAAAATGCATATGCATTATAGAGATGCTAAATTAAATAACACATATGTGTTACATATATACAAAATTAAAATAACGAATATGTGATATAACACATACTCATAATTTAAGGTTTTGTAGTTTATGTGACCAAGCCTTCTATGCCATAGGTCACATGGAATTGTAGTATCATGAATCAACGCCGCTTTTGAGTGACCTTTCAGTTTATACAGGCCACCTTCTTTTGTCCCAATAACAGATCCATCTTCTAGAGATTTTCCTCTATGCCACATAAAAAATTCATTATATATAAAGGAAACCCTAGATCCTTTCTTATATAAGGTTGGAATATAAAGTAGGTTCTTCTTCAAGCCTTGCACATATAACACATAATTCATCTTCCTCAGGGTTCTTGAATCAAGCTTATATGTGGCTTCTCCTATTCCCTTGATGGGATATTGATAGTCATCTCCCAGTGAAATTTTTTTAGGGGAGTCCTTTTCTTCAAGACTAGAGAGAGTCTTCTTCTCACCTTTCATGCATTTTGAAGTGCCATTGTCAACTATCCATGTGTCATTTCCAGGTGTCATGGACCTGGAGAGAGTGGAGAATAAAATATATTCTTCAATTTCTTCCTTTCCTAACTTCTTGGGAGGTTCTTCTTATTCTTCTTCTTTGGCTAAATGGGCATGATGTCTTTTGTTATTCCTCTTATATTATTCTTTTCTTATTGGACAATTTCTCACAATGTGTCATATCTTATCACAACGGTAACATTGATAAGATAAGAATTATTTCTTCTTATAATCTCCCTCTTTATTCCTTTAAAAATTCTTAGGAGGATGAGACTTGTATAAAAAAACACAGCATAGATCAATACACATGTAAAAACACATTAATAATTGAACCAAGACGTTTAGGTCATTTTCTACTTGCAATTCCCATTCAAGGAAAATATGGATTTACACACCTACTCTAGCTTCTCGAATTTTCAATGTTGGTGAACCATCTGTGCTCTAGAAGCTCCAAACTTCTAGAGAATTTGAACTATCGGTTATTTATGTCTATGACTACAATGAAGTTGACCCATTGGTCAACATTATCTTCAACACTCCCCCTTAACGTTGACCACATAAAAAACATAGAACAAGGATTTTATACACATAGAACAACATGGATCAGGACTTCCAGTTTGGGTCTTATGGTTAATTATGTACCCACCTACAACTTATTAAGACTCAACGTTCTTATCATCCTTTTGAGGTCTTTACACTATCCATTTTTGTGTCGCATTGCATATCCATATATTCGTTTTCCATCAGCATAAACGGGGAAACAAGCATATGATCACACATATTTGATAGTAGACATCTAACTTCCATACATAACAAAACTTCATTTCATATTTGCCACTTTTCCTCTATCATAAACCTGCACAACTGAATGATCCCAATAATGTGTTTTTCTAAATTGTGCACTCCACATTTTTAGCTGTGAAACATCTATCCATCCATAGTGTTCATAAAAACATTTTTCTTCAGATTCCATTCAACTCCATGCCATACACATGTCCATTTTTCTTGTAAATAATTTGTATATGCCTTGTACTTTGGATTTTGAAATACACCATGTCTTTGCACTTACTTTTGTCCATAATTAACACCTTCACATGCATTAATGTTCTAGAAGAATCAATTGTAGGATCATTCTCAACCTTATCATTTTTTAATAGATTATATCCAAGACCCATATAGTTATGTCTACTTTCAATGTCAATAGGTTATATACATCCTTGCTCAAATTTTCCTAGCCCCTTTCCTTTATGTCCCATGTTTTTAAGTAGCTTGGAACCAATACCCTTAGTATGTCTTTCAAAGAGACCAATTTTCTTTTCATTGCAATTTAAATCAGTTTCTTCTACGCAATCCGCCATTGTTTGTGCATCAACACTTTACCTTTTCATTTCTTCAACTTTCATTTGTTTTATCATCTCATCCTTTGCCATTAATTCATTTTTTAACTCTTCAACCTTTCTTATCAATCCCACATTACTATTTGTGATATTTTCACACTTTTCTTGTAAACATTCATTATCCTCTTTTAAACTTGTGTTCTCTTTTCTTAGTTTTGCAACCTCCTTGATTAACCTTTGATTTAGCTTTTGGAGGGTTGTAACTTGTTCTTTTAACTTTATGACATCTTCTTGATCGACCAATTTCTTAAACTCGTCACTATTCTTATAAAGTGTTTTTAAAATGTTCCAAATCTCAGTGCCATCCTTATAATATTTAATTTCTTGAAAGACATCTTCAGTCACACAACATTTTAAAAAATCTCTAGCTAATTTATTTCTTTTAACCCAATTTTCTAAATACTCTTCATTTGTAGGGGCAGGCTCAATCCCTATTACCAAATAATATGAATTTATATAATTAATGTAGATTCCACTTCATATATCCATTCATCCCAGTGCTTTCCATCAAATTTAATTTCAGGAAAATGCATAATAAACTCCATATTTTTTTAATTATGAACCCGGGACTGTGATAGAGTTTTTTTTCATTGGTAAAATAAATGCATGAGTTAATTGTTATCCCCATGGACTCAGAGCTTGAACCTCTCTCGTTTCCATCATAAAATAATGCAAAGAAAAGTGGATGTGTATGCCAGAGTTGGAATTGACGTCATGCCAGAGATGGCACCCTCTCCATAATGAGTCTTCACAAAGGAAGAGTCTCGATAATGAGATGGGATCTATGATACCATGTAGAAAAAAAAACACATCACATATCAACACACATTAAAAGAAATTGACAATTGAACTAGGCTGTTTAGGCCACTTGCCATTTTCAATTTCTATTCAAGGAAAATATGGATTTATACACATACATTAGTTTCTCGAATGTTCAATGTTGGTGAACCATATGTGCTCTAGAAGTTGTAGATGTATGGAGAATTCAGAATATCGGTGATTTATGTGGATAGCTACAATGAAGTTGACTAGTTGGTCAAAATTATCTTCAACAAGACTCTTTATGAGTTTCCTTCTTGAAATGAGGTTTTTCTCTCCTTCTTCTAGCATGAGCAACTAGAGCATGATCATCATCTCTAAGTAGCTTGCTTCTCGGTTTGTTACTCTAGCTTCCTCTTGAACACATTCTTCCCATAGGATTTCAAATTGTAGCCTTTCCTTCCTTGAACAAATTGTCAAAATGTAAGAATCCCATGGTCTAGTAATCATGACCATTAAGAGTGTCCATTACTAATTCATCCTCATCAATCTTGTCTTCAATTGCTTCTAGTTTTTCTTTGAATTGAGAAACCCTTGGGAAATATTCTTGGATAGATTCACCCTTGCTCATCTTGGTAATTTTGAGTTGGGCTCTCAAATTCATCTTCCGATTAATGTTTCTTCCTTCATACATTCTTGTTAGGGCGTCAAACATCTCCTTAGGTGTATCCTTGGACGATACTTGAGGAATCAAGTGATCCTTGATAGAATCTACTATGATCCTCTTGGCTCTAATCATGTCCTTCTTGTACTTTTTTCTTTGCTTCATCTTCTTCACACTCCGACACAACTTCCTTAATAAACTTTACAAGACCATTCTCTTCTAGAATGAGTCCAAGAGTCTATATTTTCAAGCACTGTTAAGTTTTCTATTTCTTCTGATTTGTAATCAAGCTTAGTGCTTGGAGGCATCTTATCCAAGAGAACATAAAATGGAAAAAATTGAAATTTCTCAGAAATGAATAGTTAACTTACCAAAATATGCTCTTGAATGAGACAACTATGCTAGTACAACAACTTTACGAAGAATCCAAATTTTAACCCTTGAAACCGGACTTGCGAAATTCTAGATTGTAGTTTCTAGTTCTAGTTTTGGATTTATGGTTTTTGGTTCCAAGTATAACTAGGGTTTGAATTCTGAGAGGATCTTCCCACTGAAAACCTTCAATCTAGGTGCTAAAATATGCACCTAGGAAGGGTGCACTTCCCAATGTCACTTGCACTAAAAAAATCCTCTTTAGTAGGAAACCCTAATTTTCTTATCCGGAGAAGGAGAGAGAAATTTACCGAGTGAAAGATACTCTTTTCAGTCTAGATCTGATACCATGTTAAGTTTTATATGTTTATATAGCTTAAGTATTAACTTAATAAGAATCTAGTACATTTTCACAATAACAGTATTAAGAGGATCTCTGAAAGAAACACAATTACAAGGTACACAACAATTGATCCTAGGAAACCCAAAAGGGAAAACCCAACAAAACTTCCTCATATAGATTACCAGAATACAATGCCCAAAGAACAAGGTCTCATAAGAGAGAGAGAGAGACCAAACCCTACCATAAGAGCCAAAACACCAAATACATTTCTCCTCCTCGTTTGTCCTTCTCCTTTCTCTCTCTTACGCATACATGAGTGAGTGTGTGTGTATAAATGATGGAGGGGGCCTCCTTGGTTGACCTATCAAACTAACATGGTCGACCTACCTAGGAAAACTCAAAATAATATTTATATTAATCTTTCCTTGGTACTATTGACCCGAATTACAATGGAGTATTTACCTCATAACTTTTCAAATGACGTTTTACATTAATGACATATCGTGAAGGAGGAGTAATAATAATAATTTGTAAAGTACAAGTAGAATACCCTTCAAAGTTACATTATTTCAACATTAACCACATCAATACAATCCATCCATAATTTCAATGACTCCACAAGATTCCAAACCAAGTCAAGGTTGGGCGTTACGCCTCACTAATTTTTAAACAACAATAATTAAAATGTTTAAGGGTCAAGTTGTAAGGGCCACATCCCTAGTGGTTTGTTTTGTCCATAGTTTCAATACATTCAACGTCGGATTTGAGTCTCATGACTCGCTTGGCCTTTTACAATCACATGATAGATCAACATAAGTCATCCAAACCAAAAAAAAACTCCGTGTGGAGCTATGGTCTATAGAAATTACCCATGCTTAACTCTCTATGTAGAATAAATCAAGCTCGAACCCTGCACAGGAGATACATGAAGTCTCTAGAGGGAGCGTTGCATAGAAATGCAGCAAGGAAGTACAAATTCAATGCTAACTTCCATTACTCAGTAAGCTAATCGCTAATAAATCCTTCAATGACCCAAGGTAAACTCCCATGAAAAACATTGTCTGAACATGAATTAAATACACCTCTAATAAAAGATGAAAGCATAGAGGTGATTATAAACCCAAGACTTTGGTCAATTTATAACACATCAGTAATAGTTTAAAGCACTTCCATAGTAAAATTATTGAATCTAGGGAAAAATCACTGTTAACACAAAATAAGAGATGGCCAATGCCATAAGGTAACCTAGGATTAAGTCAGTGGAGTATCAAAACAAATATATGGGTACACTGTACATTCTAATATAAAATCCAATGCTAAATGCACAATAACATAATTTAAGTTACACCATATTATAGTCAAGGATCGGGCCTATAAATCATCTCATCCATGAAAGAAAGCCATACGTCCAAGCTAGCAATATTAAGTCATGGGCAAAGCCCTGGTAAAAAAACCCCTGAACATTTTCTTATAGTGTGAACCCTTGAATCCAAGGGAAATGGACCATGAGCTTACCCGAGACAGGAGGCTTGCTTATGCCAATGTTGGGCATACAACAACCACGCCAAGTCCGAGACAGTCCTACACGTCTCCCACGTTTCAAACAAAACAAATTATTAACCAAGAAACAAGATACATTACTATCTCAATAAAGTTTAAGTTAATACCCAAACTATTAGTCCATAATACTTGAGAAGAGGATGCAATAGTTGTGAGTTGAGGTTTGAAACCTGGCCACACTCCATCCCATTATCAAATAAACATGTCATGGAAGGAAATTGGAGCTGGACACAACATTTACAAGTGTATACAAACTAAAATCATAGAACATAGAAGAGGAAAGATCTGGAGCAAAGCCAAAACCCTTGGACCCTCATTCTCGTGGTGAAAATGACAAAATGAAGTTAGCACGCTAAGGAAGCTGATGGCCATTGATGGACCAAGACCCATGAGTAAGGTCAATGCTGCATGGATAAATGCAAAGGTTAAGCTAACAAATGCATGAAGGGGCTAGCAAGATAACGGGTATATAAAACTTTATAACAATTACAAACCAAAGGGAAGAATACAAATCTCTAAGTAAGCCAAAGTTTTGGAATGCTAATAATTTATATACTAGCACCAACCATATTACTAAGATTAATATGTTTGAAATACGTCGAGAGGTATATATTTGACATATTGATAATGTTTTTTTAACTAAAGAATGTGTCAATTACTTGTATCTAATAGTTAAGCTAGTATACAAACAACTTAATTATGGTTGTTAAGCTCATAGTTGAAGCTAGGCTCATAGTGGTATCATCATTGGAGTTAAGCTAATAGTTGTATCTAATAGTTAATTTAAAAGTTAATATAAAGCTTAGACTATGCCTTATGCACATTAACTTGACTCCCAAGTGCCATATGGAGTTCAAGTGTCACATAATTTGCACATTACCTAAGTGATTGTTCTTGGTGCATGGTTTCACTACAATCAAGGTCAACTTCTCATGCTAAGAGATGGAGTTCATCCAAAATTTATTTTAATAGTTGTATCACTATTGGAACAAGCTAATAGTTATCCAATATAACCGCAATTAGAGTTGAAGTTAAGCTAATAGTTGTAGAATCATTGGAGTTAATCTAATATTTACGCAATATAACAATGATTAGAGTTGAAGTTAAACGAATAATTGTAGAATCATTGGAGTTAAGTTAATAGTTGTATCTAATAGTGAATATATTCGCAATTGCAATTCAAGTTAAAGTCATGATTAGAGTTGAAGTTAAGCTAATAGTTGTATCATCAATGTATTTAAGCTAATAATTGAATAGTTGTATCTAATAATCGAATAGTTGTATCTAATAATCGAATAGTTGAAGCTGAAGTTTGCTTTTTCCAACTATCACGAATTGTACTTATCAGATGTTAACTAAGTTGTTTTTATTTTTTTTTGAAATTGTTAATTATGAGTTAGACTAACCTCCTTTAAAAAGAATCGAAAACCTAATTATATCTATATGGAAAACCTAAATATGTAATATGAACTGTATATTAGCTAAATGTCCAACTACGAGATGCTAGAGTATATTAGGAGTTTGGAGTAGTTTATTAGGAGTTTCAACTATTTTATTAGGAGTTCGACTCTTACACGACTCACATTAGCTAGAATCCTAGATTCCAAATGCAGCCTGTACTTATCACATGTTAATTAAGCTATTTTTTAAAATTAATAATTATTAGTTTTGAACGACAGCCATAGAATCAATCTAGACAGTACACTTGTCTCATTCTCGTTTAATCTTGGATGACGCCCATAAAATCAATTTGGAGAGTATACTTGTCTCACTCTAGTCCGTAGATAAAAAGCATAGATGGTAGTCCCCCAAAATTCTAACATATATACACCTTCTGCATAACAAGACAAGTCTTATATATATAAACAATTCTTTAACCTATAATTATATATTAATCACTTCTAGCTCATTATATATATATATATATATATATATATATATATATATATATATAAAAAGAATAGCTCATATTATATATATATATATATATAAAGAATTAAGTGTGGTTAATATTAATTATTCTGGGTTAAAGAATTATTCATATATATAGTTTTTCAAAGTTGTTTAAAAGTTATGTTCAAGGTCCATGAGAAGATGACAGTAATAATTAATAATAATATTATAAACTAATCACATTTGTATGAGGAAAGTGTAATGAAAAGTGACTAAAGGATTAATGATTTTAAATAAGTAAAATAGCTATATTGACTATACATAATTTATTTTATGTACATATTTGGGTGATATTACATTACTATAATTATGTAATGATTTAAAATATTAAATAAAAACTATATATAATAATAAATAAAAACTATATATTATATAATAATATATATCTTTTTATATATGTAATAACAAAAACTAATTTTAATTTATAAATGTTATTAAGTATTTATAAATATTATTAAGTATGCAACTTAAATATTTTATTGTAAAGGATTAAATAACCAAACAGCTTAAATTATTTATTAGTCTTTTTAAAAGATTTTATAGGTTTTTTAATTATCAGTATAGATCCATCTTAATTATGGCTCTAATAAGCCTTGAGAGGGATCAAGTTCTCTTGAGGTGCAAACCCTTTTTAATTTACAAAAATGTCTAATAAGTATTCCTACTTGGGAGGGAAATGACCTACTTGCTTAAATAATTTCAAAATAGGGTAAATACGAGGACAAAAATGAGTTTAGTAACATTAATAATCATAAAATCAAATAGTTTTCCAAAAATTGTTTTACTTGTCTTTCTTTAAAACTAATAGTGAATATTAAGAGTAGTTAATGAGTAAAATAATCCATATAAAATTTTAAAATCTAGATTTATTGGAATTTGAAAAACATTTTACCATCAAATGAATATTTTAAACATTTATCCAAATGTTTTTGAGAAATGACTTGTTTTCTCTATAACTAAAAATGACCATTTACATGTTAGGGTTAACCTTGACTTGGGAATAAGTAAGGATGTAAGTGGTTTAAGGCACATGGTTTTAGTGGCCGGTGGTTTCTTGCTAGTTGTATTTGCATTTAAAGAACTTTATAAATATGGTTGCAATATTGCATTGTAATCAGTATTATTATTTTTTATCACATATTTTATTCCTAACATTATGTGTGCTTAGGTTTCAAGTTAATGAAATTTTAAATTGAAATTTGATGTATAATTTATAAATGTGTTTTACAATTTAATTAATTTTAAATTAAATTTTATATGTTCTTGGTTTTATAATTTTATATGTTCTTGGTTTTATAATTTTTTTTATTATTATTATTTTTTATCACATATTTTATTCCTAACATTATGTGTGCTTAGGTTTCAAGTTAATGAAATTTTAAATTGAAATTTGATGTATAATTTATAAATGTGTTTTACAATTTAATTAATTTTAAATTAAATTTTATATGTTCTTGGTTTTATAATTTTGTTTTTACTACTCAAGTAAATTGAATTTTACTATTGAGTTTGTAAGATTGTGAGTATTTTCCTAATATGGTTGTATATTTATATGAGTATAATATTTTTATTGTTTTAGTAATAAACCTACTTGTTATAAGTTTTTTTATTTTTTACTTATTATTATTATTATTTGTTTGATCCGACATGTGCCACATCAGCGTTTCATACTAGACACATCTCACCCATTTGAGATGTAGAAAGAGTCTCTCTGCCCAATTATTCATTTTTTAAGAAAACAACATTAATTTAATTATTGAAATTATTAATTTAAAATTTAGTATTTTGTTTTTATTCACAGTTAATTGAAATTAAAATTTAGTAAGATGTTTTTATGAGATATAGTTTCAGTTAGTGATTAATTTGCAAATGTTCATCCTTAATCTCAAGTTTTTCAATTCTTCATCTTTATTCATAGTGTCATTAGCGTATTTATAATTTAATTAGAAATAATTAATTATTCAAATTATTAATTAAAAATTTACTATTATATTTTTAATAAGTTAATTAATTGAATTTAACTTAGAATAAGAAAAATAATAATTATTTTTAAAAAAGTAAAGATATAGTTCCATTTAGTGATTTTCATCTTCCATTTTAAAGTTTTCCATTCTTCAGCCTTATTTTTATTAAAAAATCATTTAACTACATTTTGTCAATAGAATTTGTAAAAATAGCTCTTAGAAATTGGCTTAATTCATTTTTTAAAAAACCAATAAGACAACCAAAATTTGCAAAACATTCCTTATTCTTCTCTCCTTTTTAGTTGACGTTTTTCTTTGTGTGTACGAAGTTCTTGTCCGCATCGGGCAAGGCCTATAAAAGAAAAGTGGTAAAATCCCCTCTCCCTTATGGTCGAGCGGCTCCGCCCCTAAGAAACCTAAGTCACGCCTCGATGGTATGTGGAGCTTGGCTTCCCAGAGTATGAAAAAAAAGGTGAAAACTTCTATCCTAATCTCCAATTTTAAAACAAATTTGAGATTTATAACTGGATTTTTTTTCTATATTGAATTTTAAACTTAATCTATTAACCTTAAAATAAACAAGGTTCTCTAAAAACTTAATTCTCAAAACAAGTGGAATTAACAGCACTGCTGCATACCTGCCTCTTCAGAAAAGAAAGAAATAATAATAACAAAATGATCTTATAAACAAATCAATTATTACTTTTCACTTAATATTTTTCTTTAAATAAAAGAAAAACTATCAATTTTTTAACAAAAAGTTTTTCCCTCACATTAAAACCATCAAAACCGGAATAATGCATAAGACCATCAAAACCTGAATAATGATTAAGAATAATTACTGAGCTACTGATTAATGCGTAAAAACTAAGTTGACTTTGTTGTCGTTACAAAGCTTCAATAGAGTTTAAACCCCACTCTTAATTTTGTAAAATAGTGGAAGCTTCTTAATTTTGTAAAATAGTGGAAGCTCCACGTGATTAGCTATGGGGAAGAGGGGTAGAGCGAAGATTCTCACGCTCATACAATTGCCAAAAACAATTACATTGAATTCAAAAAATCCAATGTATTTATGGGGAATCCATTCTCATTTATGAAAATCATTGCATAATATTTATTTTAAGCTATCTCGCTGTTAATAAAATTATATTTATTTTTAAAATTATTTTATATTTTTAAATTCTAACAAATAGCTATCTAACCATTTTCATAATTTTCTTCAAATCATATAATAGAAATATAATATTTTTAAATTAAAAAAACTATTTTGTAAGTTTTGAATAATTAAATTAATATGTATATTTTTATAAACTATAAAAAAATCTTTAAAAAAATAAAAATTAATTAAAAATCAAATAAGTTTGACTCCAAAGCCATTACTATATATCTGCCATATATCTGCCTTCCCCATGTATAATAAACAAAACTTAATTAAAAATAATAAAACATAATAAATAACTAAATTTAATATTAAAAAATATAATAAACAACCAAATTTAATATTAAAAACAATATAATAAACAACATCACCAAAACACAATTTAAGCCTTCAAGGATGAGGTCTAGATGCTCCTACTTCTCAGGAAATTAAACTTAAACTTCCTATCCTCAACCCAATAAATCCACTCACTTATACACAGAATTCGGGATGGGACCTTTTGGAGGCCATGGCACGGAGTCCAGAGGGCAAACAATACATAACATGCAGTGGAGCATTTAATACGACGGCGGTCGCACTGTCCGTCGTCGGATCCGTTCCGACCGCCGTTGCATTAATTGCTCCACTGCATGTTATGTATTGCTCGCCGGAGTAGTCTAACGGGTCGACGATTTTGCCCGGCGTTAGACTACTCCGTTCACCGTCTCCGTTAACAGGCTCTATTAGCCGTCAACGCCTCCGGCCCCTTCAGTTATCGTTTCCGTGAGCATTCTTCACCGGGTCCCACATGATCCGTCATTCCCGTCCGTAAGACTTGAAACTTTGAACTTTTTTCTTGAAACTTTGAACTTCTTTCGTCTGTAAGACTTGGAAACCACTGTGTGGAAGTGAGAAATTGTCTGGAAATGGATGCTATATTTCCATCCATCGCTGATTCTCCAGCAGCATGCCGTATAATGCGGTCAGTTTAAGTATTATCTAACTCCCGGTTCTGCGCATTATCAACTCACAAGTTTTTCTCAGTTCTTAATTGTTTCCGGGGCAAAGTTTTGAGTTGCCTGTTTCTTCCACTGAGTGGATTTACTGTAACTTCACTTTTTTTGTCTTGAAAAGCATCTACCTTGGGCCAAAATTTACTAAATAAACTTGCTTAAACTGAAAGCATTTCTTGCATTTCTTAAGCTTGTTCAAACTCAAAGCATTTCTTGCATTTGATAACTTAACTGAAAGCATTTCTTGCATTTCTTAAGCTTGTTCAAACTCAAAGCATTTCTTGCATTTGATAACTTGTCGGTAACTTTAAAAAAAAGTAAAATAAAGAAAGAAGGTATGCATCATTATCATTATGCTGATAGACTTTGGCAAGTTTAATGAAATTTTTAATTATTATTTATCATTCAATGACTAAATT
The DNA here is from genome assembly GCA_001517045.1 of Pseudotsuga menziesii. Taxonomy (NCBI): domain Eukaryota; kingdom Viridiplantae; phylum Streptophyta; class Pinopsida; order Pinales; family Pinaceae; genus Pseudotsuga; species Pseudotsuga menziesii. Next base: position 237,698 of record LPNX010661480.1, on the reverse strand, counting down.
TATGTTTTGGGCAAATATCATCATTCCCAATTTATTACTCCAAAATTAAACATGATTAGTATAATTTTCTCTTGAATCCAAGGCCATTTGAATGTGAGAAGAATTACTACATTCAATTAAAAGTCAATTAACAGAACACGTTTCAATACCATTTAAACACTTATATTGATCATCCCCAATTTATTACTCCAAAATTAAAGATGAATAGTATAACTTTCTCTTGAATCCAAAGCCATTTGATTGTGAGAAGAATTAAAAGTCAATTAACAGAGCACGTTTCAATACCATTTAAACACTTTTCTTGAGCTTATGTTTTGGCAAGTAAATAACACGATTCATTTAAATAGATCTATAAAAATCAATTGAACTGAAAGAAGCAAAAAGCTAGATCCAAAAACACACTGCCCAAACAACAATGATCTCCACTGTCAACGATGTGGCCCAATTACTATTAACACAAATATTAAAAACTGATGAAGAAACTTCCATCTTAGATTAATTCCGGATCTACTGAATTCAAAAGAAGGATCACGAAAGTTCCAACTGTTAAATTTTTTTATAATATTGAATTAGATTATGATATATTTATGCTACTGGTATACTCACATAAAATCTACCCAATAATATACAGAGGAGAGAAAATAAAAATTAAGAAGAAATAAGCCTCGCAAGAATTGACTGGTTACTGACAATCAGGAAAAGTGTTTAAATGGTATTGAAACGTGCTCTGTTAATTGACTTTTAATTGAATCTTTTAATTCTTCTCACAATCAAATGGCTTTGGATTCAAGAGAAAGTTATACTATTCATCTTTAATTTTGGAGTAATAAATTGGGGATGATCAATATAAGTGTTTAAATGGTATTGAAACGTGTTCTGTTAATTGACTTTTAATTGAATCTAGTAATTCTTCTCACATTCAGATGGCTTTGGATTCAAGAGAAAATTATACTAATCATGTTTAATTTTGGAGTAATAAATTGGGAATGATGATATTTGCCCAAAACATAAATTTAGTCATTGAATGATAAATAATAATTAAAAATTTCATTAAACTTGCCAAAGTCTATCAGCATAATGATGCATACCTTCTTTCTTTAGTTTACTTGTTTTTTAAAGTTACCCACAAGTTATCAAATGCAAGAAATGCTTTGAGTTTGAACAAGCTTAAGAAATGCAAGAAATGCTTTCAGTTTAAGCAAGTTTATTTAGTAAATTTTGGCTCAAGGTAGATGCTTTTCACGACGAAAAAAGTGAAGTTACAGTAAATCCACTCAGTGGAAGAAACAGGCAACTGAAAACTTTGCGCGGAAACAATTAAGAACTAGTGATGGATGGAAATATAACATCCATTTCCAGACAATTTCTCACTTCCAGACAGTGGTTTCCAAGTCTTACAGACGAAAAAAGTTCAAAGTTTCAAGAAAAGAGTTCAAAGTTTCAAGTCTTACGGACGGGAACGACGGATCTGCAGGGATCATGTGGGACCCAGTGAAGAATGCTCACGGAAACGAGAACGGAAGGGGTCGGAAGCGTGGATGGTTAATAGAGCCTGTTAACGGAGACGATGGACGGAGTAGTCTAACGCCCGGCGAAATCGTCAACCCGTTAGACTACTCCATTGCTCACCAGTCCGCAGGGGTTGAGGCTCGAGAGTACGTCAAAGCCATCCACATCAGCAAAAGCATGTGTATACTATAAGGGCCGGAGTTGGCTAATATTTAGATTATTTGTATTTTTTTAAGGTAAGTTTAGTCAAAATAAGGTAATAGGATTTGTTGTTGAAAATGAGATTTTCAATGTTAAAATTGTAATTTTTATTGCAGAAATGGATTCAGCATTTTAGATCACTTGTGGGACACCCAGTTTATGCAATTTCAATCACTGAAAACTATTCTTTGAACAATTTTTACTTAATTTTAACCAAAAAACTTACCAGATTTCAGGTACAAATAGTCGTAAACAATTTCTGCTGAATTTTAGCCAAAAAACTTACCAGATTTCAAGTACAAATAGTAGAAAGTTTAACTTACTGCATACCAGCGTACTATACTAGGACGAAAGAAGCAGCTGCCTGAATCTTGAAACATGCCGAAATCTTGGAATATACGGCGTGAGAGGGTGTTTTCAGCCCCAAGGCTGGGCTACACCGTACCCCCCTCTTCTCTCCATGTGCTATGGCTAAGAGACTTGACATTTACACCGTACCCTCCTCTTCTCTGCATGTGCTATGGGTAAGAGACTTCGCTACTTTTTGCAGTTTCATTTTACAGCTTAATCCAGTTACTTTTGGCAGAGAGTTTTTGCTGACCGCTTCATCATTATGGTTTGGCGCGCCTGCCACCAGCACGTGTATTTTGAATGAACTCCCTGTACTTACTACTTTTCTGTCAATGCATTTGGATAAACTTGTGAATGAATTAAAAATTTAAAGAGACAGTTAACTTTATTCAATGTACCTTTCTGTCTGGTGTGTTCTAAACAGAAATTCAAACCATGGTACAAGTTTTTATATATACTAGCAACAACCATATTAATAAAATCAATATGTTTGGAATAGGTGGAGTGGAATATATCACCACTGAAGTTAATTTAATAGTTGTATCATGATTGGAGTTAACCTAATAGTTATCCAATATAATTGTGAATACAGTTAAAGTTAAGCTAATAGTTGTAAAATCATTGGATTTAAACTACTAATTGTATCTAATAGTTAATTGAAAAGTTAATATATCAACTATTACATTTCAATTAAAATTTGTGATTAGAGTTGAACTTAAGTTAAAGTTGTATCATCATTGGACTTAACCTAATAATTATAAATTTTTTCCTAAGGAATGTGTCAATTACTTGTATCTAATAGTTAATCTAACATAAAAACCACTTAAGTTGTGGTTGTTAAGCTCATAGTTGTATTTAATAGTTAATTTAAAAGTTAATATAAATCTATTGTAGTTAATAAAAGAGCTTCGAGTTATCTTGACTTCTAGCTTCCAAATGGAGTTGGACTAAGCCTTATGCACATTAACTGGACTCCCAATTGGTATGTGGAGTTCGAGTGTCACATCAGTTGCACATTACCATGCCACTAAGTGCACTTATCACATGAGTTAAGAGGCATTTATTAGGAGTTCACGAATTACACTTTACTTCAATTCCCAACTGTAAAATACAATTTGACTAATTAAGACTTCGAGGTGCTAGTTTATAATCGTTTATAAGGAGCTTGAATAATTAATAGTTAATTTAAAAGTTAATATAAATCTATTGTGGTTACTAAAAGAGCTCTGAGTTATCGTGACTAAGCCTTATGCACATAAACTAAACTCCCACTTGGTAGGTGGAGTTCGAGTGTCACATGAGTTGCATATCACATGAGTTCAGAGGAGTTTATTACGAGTTTGAACTATTTTATTAGGAGTTTGATTCTTACATGAGTGCACATTAGCTAGACTCCTAGATGCCAAATGCATTTGGACTAAGCCGTAAGTAATTAGAGTTGAGGTTAAGCTAATAGTTGTAAAATCATTGGAGTTAAGTTAATAGTTGTATCTAATAGTTAAGCTAATATAAATCTATTGTAGTTAATAAAAGTGCTATGAGTTATCGTGACTTCTAGCTTCAAATGGAGTTCCACTAAGCCTTATGCACATTAAGTGGAGTCCCAATTGGTAGGAGAAGCTCGAGTGTCACATAAGTTGCACAATACCATGCCACTAAGTGCAGTTATCACACAAGTTCAGAGGAATTTATTAAGAGTTCGAACTATTTTATTTGGAGTTGGACTCTGACATGAGTGCACATTAGCTAGACTCCTAGATTCCAAATGCACTTGGACTAAGCTGTAAGTAATTAGAGTTGTAATTAAGCTAATAGTTGTAGAATCAATGGAGTTAACATAATAGTTGCATATAATAGTTAAGCTAATAGTTATCCAATATAACTTTGATTAGAGTTGAAGTTAAGTTAATAATTCTAGATACATTTATGTTAAGCTAATAGTTGTATCTAATAATAAATGAAGTTAAGCTAGTAGTTGTATTTAATAATAGAATAGTTGAAGATTAATTTTAATTTTTACAAATATCACTAGCTCTACTTATCACATGTAAATTAAATTATTTTTTATTTTTTTGAAATTATTAATTATTAATTTTGGACTACACTCATATAATCAATATGGACAGTACACTTGTCTCATTCTCATTTAATCTTGGACGACTACTATAGAATCAATCTATACAGTAAACTCGTCTCATTCTCGTCCGTAAATGAAAAAGTACAGATGATAGCCCTCCCCAAAATTCTAACATATATACTCTTATCTACGTAACTACACAACACAATATACGACCAATAACCCTAATCCACGAAATCCATTGCAGACTGATTTTCTCCTGGATGCTTGTGCAAATGTATCATGTAAGTTTAATCTGTACTCAATCCAACTCAATCCAAATCTATTTTATTGGCAAATTAATGATCCATATTTGATACATTTTGTTTCATGTTTTCGTACTAATGTGTTTCAGATGAAGTAAACGGAGTTTACATTGGATCTGATGTATGCGGTTTGAGACTTTTGCCCTACAATTCTTTCTTCACTTCATTACTAGATTTAGATTATTGCAAAACAACTCGATTGGAATTTAAATTTATGTGCGTGCTGCTCATCTCTTCGCACAAAGGTGTGAGCGATTTCAGGTCTTACCCAGCTGGACTGCGGGGCATAATAAGCTATATTAAGCATCGCTATAACAATCCTCCCATATACATTACTGAGACTGGTATTTTTTATTCATTGGGTTTGAGTTTCAGAAGTCTTTGAGTTTTGTGATAGCTGTAGCTGTTCAGCAACTGCTATGACGTGTTTTTAGTTTGAGAAGATAGATATGGTCTTTCACAAAGTTTTGTGATAGCCATAGCTCTTCAGTAACTGCTATGATGTGTATATGAAGTTCGAAAGATATGTGGAGTGTTATCTTTGCTGTAGCTGTTTTGTTGGAGTGTTAAACATCATAATATAATATGATTATAGTTAATTATTTTTGGACAGAAATGATGCAGTTATATTTATAATTCTAACCTGAAAAGACCTATTCTGTAGCCCCAGAATATATAAAGGCTATCCTCACTACTATCTCTATATTTACCTATCCTTCCTACTTATGAGCCTACCTTCTCTACATTTAACTATCCCTCTATACTAGTTGTATACATATCCACATCTCAGCTAGCTAGCTAGTAAACTACTTTTATAAGTTTACGGCATCTTGTGGATAATGTGTGGTATGTTATAATTAAACATATTTAGACATAAATTTAATTAAATACAAACCTAAACTTAAAACTAAAAACTTTAAAGTCAACAACATTTATGGACTATAAATATAAAATTGGAGGTTAAAAGATCTTCTCACACACCTCTATTGTCCAGATTCTCCACTTCGCAAGATGCCATGTAATTACTATAAGTCACAAAAGTAAAGTGTGCCCTGAAGGTTAATTGTAGCAGTTACACACATAGTTTGGTGAAAATGGCTAGCTGTTAAAACTAAGGTGAACCCATTATACCAAAGTCATAAGTGATTATAGCTTGAGCCTAAGAATGGCCATCAAAGCCGAGAATGTTTATTAAACTTGTAGAATCCGACAACTCTGTTAAAATGAAAGAGACTACAGTTAATTCAAACAGTATAAGGCATCCCTTTGGCGCAGAGATGTCATATACATTCACCCTCCCTTCGTAAAAGATTGTTAGCTGAGAAGGCAAGGAATAGAGTTTTGTCACAGGCCGACTTGAGTCGATGGTAGTCTGTCGAGGTAAATATCCCCATAATGCCTCAGATTCCATGGAGAGCTCTACGTAATGGCCCTTACCATGAGTGGACTCGACCTTTCTCTTTGGACAATCCTTAGAATAGAAAATACCTTTTACATCATCTAAGGATTTATGTTCGAGACACTATCCAGGAAGCATTACAAAATGAAGAGAATACAGAACTGTCGTCATTCATGTTAACTCAAATCTTTGGTAGAAGCATGAAGGCTCTAATAGTTCTATTATTCAACAAATAGCATACCAATAGTTCTGTTATTCAACAAATAGCATATCGGGGTCTCTATCCTCCCCCAGAAAAAAAACAATTATGAATAACAATTCACATGAAGCACTAAATTTCAAGGCTGCCAACGTATAAGAAACAAATTTGTGAAAGAAGATTGGGTCACCATGAAGTGCCCAAATAAATATGTCCCCTTGGATTCAAACCCTTCATCTGCAAAAAACCCATATTTAATCTGTGTTATACCCAACGAATATAAACATATTTACTATAGAAGATAAAAGTGCAAGACATCAGGGATCGAGCCGATTTGATATTCACAATACAAGACCGTAGCCATCATTCACATTATGCTGCGCTCCCTCCAACTTCAGATTTAATACCCCAACTTCATCCAAGATTTCAACCAAAAATTTTAGTACAGGCTCTCCACTTTTCAACATCAATCTAACACTACCATTGAAACTCCTTGAAATTCAGTATGAACTGTTTTTTTTCAAATTAAATATGGTGTCTGGGCTAACTCCAACACCTAGATAGCTGCTTGCTATAGATCTACGTTGAGTTTTTGCGAGTGACCAAAGCTTTTTAACAATATTGCGGTGATTGGCCACCGTTTTATCATTTATCACGAATTGATGAAGATGATTGTCGTCCGCCTAGGGTTTATGGTTTCCCATGACGCAGAACAAAACCAAATAGGAAGTAGTAGATATGAAGGCGATTATTTGATTGGGTATTTGAAGTGTATTTGATAGGAAGTAGTAGTAGAGAGGTATTTGAAGTGTAATTTTTTTAATGTTAAATTTAAATTTGATACTATATATTTAAGTTTAAGTTTTAATTCTTTAATGTATTATTTTTGTTTAGAATTTTTTAAATTACTTTTCATTCAAAAATATATATTTTTATAAATTAATATGCATTTTTTTATTTTATGATTTGTTTTATATTTTATATTTTATAAATTAATATATATATATTTTATTTTATAATTTGTTTTTAATTTTATAAACTAACATGTATTTTTATTTTATTTTGTTATAAAATATTTAATTATTCTAATATACTAAAATATATATCTATGTATTTTCTATTTAGTTATGTAAATAATAAACTTGTAAATTAAAAAATTTATAAAGAATATATTAATAAATATATTTTACCCATGTTTAGAAATAATGTTCGAATAGTCTAATAACCTTGGAAAAAATAATCTAATAATAATGTGCACTAAAACAACTTATCAAAAAATTATAAAGAATATATTAATAAATATATTTTACCCATGTTTGGAAATAATGTTCGAATAGGCTAATAAGTATATTTTACTATGTATGTATGGGAGCTTATGATTCTTTACGAGTCCAAACTATATTCTACGATGGGTTTTGCTTTAGTTGTGTATATTCTACCACAGGTTTTGCTTTAATAGTGTATATTGTAATTTTTCTTTTAAACTTTTTGTTTTAATTAGCACTCGGAGATGTTGTAATTTAAGTTTACATAAGTTTACAAAAATTACAAACTAGGGTGTAGCACAAAGTTGTGTCCATTACTTGTGGATTTTCTAAATGCAGTTATGTTATTAGGTTTAGGTTTAGACTTGAGCCTTTAATCATAGTTAAGTATTATATATTTTAGAAAAGTATTTTTCTTATTAAATTGAAATTGCAAAATTGATATATTTCTTAATCACATAAGTGTTATAGACATGCAAAATTAAAATGGCATATCTCTCACATATAACTCATATTCATTTGTAATGCACCTAAAATTAATAATTTATTATTAATTTTTGTTGAAAATACTTTATTTATTATTTTTATATTTTTGAAAGAATGTAAAAAATAAAACATTTGTAATGAATTATTCTTTATTAATAAAAGATACTGAAGGGGACACAAGTGGAATAGTTGTTGAAGAGTGTTTGCTGATTCACAAGAGGAAAAGACAAGTGGTGGAAGCTACTCAGTGAGAACTTAAGGTGCAGGAGGCATCTTCCTCAAAATCAGGTCACAACTCGTAGTTGAGTGTTAAAGAGCAGGAGGCTCATAAATGACCAAGTCCTAGGAAAAACACTATATAATATTATGTCCATTAGCAAGCAGGAGGATAGCATTGGATGGGGATTGAAGCTGATAATGCAAGAGATGGTGCATTAAGTGGATTTTGCTCTTGTGGTTAATCAAACAGGCATCGAACAGCCTCGAGGGATTCTTGAGCAAGTAAAGTCGGTTTCTCTGGAAGTTGGTTGGGAGGAACGACTATTCCATTTATGTTTTCACAGCAGTGCTGCAAGGTTCTTATTTTATGTCTTTTATTTTTCAGTAGACTTTTGTTCATTTATCATTCCTAAATATGCTTATGTTTTGGTTTATATCTAAGAATGAAAACTACGGATTATGAAAGTTTCAAATATTGGGCATCCATACCCGAGTTAGGGATTTCTCAAGATTTATATGCTGGAGCACCGAATTCTCTACTTAAGCATCTAAATATTGTCAAATTATATATATTCCTTTCCAAAGTTGTAGATCTAGTTTTAATTTTCAATTGCATTAGTAAAATTAACGTATTTAAACTCTAAATTACAGTAGTAATAGTTAAATGTATAAATATTAAACGAGTAACAGATAGAACAAATTCAAGGAAAAACTAAGTAAATAAATCAACTAAATGTTTATGAACTACTCTACGATTTACCATCTAGTTAATTACAAATCCTAGAATCGCATTCATTTATAGTCGTAGAGTTATACGCATATACAAGTACATATCTTATACAGACAAACAACTAGAGGATAATTATATCTAATATATAAATTATCTGACCAATCCTTTATGAATATCATTTTAACAGTCATAACTAGATTCAAGGAAATTGTAAATCTACAAGGTAAACAAATAACAGATGCAAGTATTTTCCAACTCCAAATATCAGTAGTAAGTCCATTACTATTGTTGTCGAGCTTTTAAGAATAAAAATCACATTGCATACCTCCCATAAAAGATCGCAAATATTCAAGTCGAGATCGATTGGATCCAAGAATATCACTATAAATAATATATATAAATAATTTATAATAAATAACAAAAATTATGGAATCACTGTACTGTATCAATTAACTAGCAGTACCCAACTAGTTCGAGGGAACCAAATCCTCAACACATCAAACAAACTATCCATCAAAACTTTTCCATAGAAGTCACGGGACCTAATGAGTCGTTTAAGCAATAACAATCTTAAAGGTTATGGTTGTAATCCCATGTTCAATGGTTTCCATCATTATTTAAACAAGTAATCAGTTAAAATAACACAATGCATGCATACATGGTGTGGTTGTAAGTCCATCTATGTTGGGCTAAACTGGGCAGACCCCGGTTTTACCTTTATCTTCGCACCAACAAAAGACCCACAGTGTTGGCCCTTTCGGCAGCAACCTACGAACAGGCTACCATCTCACCCGAAATAGCTATGGGGTGCCGTAGAATCAGGTTTCTGCAAGCAGAAGAGAGAATAGACTACTGTACCTTTAGTCTTTAACTATTAATAATCACTTAACACAATGCATGTATTATCAAATCTGTAGCTTCACGATTAGATAAACAAACAGTTACTTGCACAGCCCTTATTTGGGAATTCACAATGAAGCTAGTTATTAACAGCAATCTTACTTTATCAGTTATTTACTTAGCAACGCATAAAATATAATAACAAATCAACACAAATGAACCACAACACCAGATGTAACGTGGTTCACCGCCAGTGTAGGGGTTACGTCCACAGAACTGCATTTTATTCAACTCTTTACAACTAAAACGACAGTTCTGATCTGCGCACTCAGCTGCAGATCCTTTCAGTCCTCAAAGCCGCGCACACAGCAGCAGGCCTCTGCGCACACAGCTGCAGATCTTCCTTTTCACCAAAACCCCTCTGCGCACACAGCTGCAGAGGTTGTCCACGCACACAGCTGGGACTTAACCTTCTTACAAAAACCCTTATACAATCTCTTATCTTCGCATTACATTAGCTTCGTAAGATAATCATTAAAAACCTAACCCTCCTTCTTTACATAAGTGCCTATTTATATAGCGCACTGTTACAAAACCATGGACTTAAGCCATGGGCACCCAAAACCCTAACCCTGGATTTAACTCAAGGGTTAATTACAAAAAGAGGGGTCTCGACCCACCCGCGACACCCCTAAGACTATTTTAGGTTGTAACTCTGCTTATACTTCCACAAAAACTATGGAGTTACCAAACTAAGGACCCTTAAGGTCGGAGCCCCAACAATCTACAATGGCTTCGATTTTTTTTTAAAACCATGAATAAACTAAAATAAAAAAACCATCGATGTGGAGGTAAGCCCGTCCGCGATGGCACCAACAGTATCATGCAACCACTAAAGACTTAAACCTACTACACTCAAATCCTATTCAAAGCAGAGAGGCTGTGAAATCCCTCTGTAAAAAAGATACAAAACTCATGGGGGTTGAACAGAGCACACAATACTTATTTTGTGTAGAGCTGGAGCTTCCTCTCCTCTAGACGCTTTAAGCTTAGGCGTTATACACCTGCAGCAAAACCATACGAATCATAATCTATGGAAGGTGCAGTGTTTTAAACAACTGTAGGGAAATAAAAAAAAGTGAGTTAGGGTTTGTTGTTTTACATGGGTGTTATAAAATGCAGGACTAGGAGGTGACCCTATCTCCTTCCTCTCTAGCGCCATCCACTTACAAAAATATTAAGCTACAATAAACAATAAGATAAATAATTGAAAGGAAATTGTAAATAAGTATCTATAAAACCTTCATAGATTTGTCTTGGGCGAGTTGCAGAGAGGGACAAGTTTCGGATTCTCCGGGTTTCCCTTATCCCTCCTCTGCCTGCACCACAACAGTGTAAAATCGGTAAAATTCCTTAAAACAAATGAGTTTACCAAATAAAATTACAGAGTTTAGTTTTTAAATCTCTTACATCTTAACAAGGGCAGTGTGCATAGTTGAAATGATGGTGATGTTGTTTAAAGCACAAGCAACATGCTACAGGAAACCGTGGAAGCCATGGAAGCACATGAACACCTTGGAAAGAAAATGGGCACAATGCAATTAACACCATGGAAAACCTTTACACCAAAAACCCTAAAGAAATCGTCATTGGCAGAACAAAGCTTCAACTCTTGCAACTTACAGACCAAACGACCAAATACAAACTAATGAAGGATTCAAACAATCAAAATGACATATTAAAAACCCTTGGTAACCCTTGTCATCTCGCCATACAAATGGAATGCTGAGATTTACTCATGAGAAATCTTGTAGGGCATCGTTGCGTTGTTAAATCGCAACCAGGACATAACATTAATCTTTGAATTCAAACAAGGCATGACCCTTTTCAACATTTTAACTTATGGCCAAGACAACCATGGCTCAAAATTTCTGAGTCTGCTTCGTTAGATACCTTATATAATTGATGAAAAACCTAAGATCCAATGTTTTCTCAGATGTTTGCTTATCATGTTTAAAGAACAGATTGAGTATGATAATTCGAAGACATTATATGAAGCGATGAGAAAGGAAAATTTCTTTTACAACCAGAATAAAAATAAAAGAGAAAGTGTACCAATTTGGGAGAATAAAAAGTGAGATAACTTTGATCCAAGAAAAAGAAACAATAAATTCCATAAAAAAGGGAATAATTATAAAGAGCATCAGGGAAGGAACTATAAAAACTTTAAACCAAAGAATTCTACAATAAAGAAAAGAGAACCTTCAATTACTTTTAACAGAACACGACACAGAGGGAAACCATAAAATTTTGGGGATGTGGTGAGCCACATTATTTTAAATACTACCCAATAAGAAATAAAAACTTTAATGTTCACTCCATTCAGGAAGTGGTTATAGTTGGAGACATGGCAATGAGCATGCCTAGAATCAACACTGCATTGGAGAACTGGCAAACATACCATCAAACTTTCATGGTCGAGATTGAAGGCATGATAAAAAGTCAACATATTTCCATCTTGATTGATACAAGTGCAAGTCTGAGTTATATATCACCTATAATAGTTGAATTATGTAAATTAGTACCAGAAAATTTTGATTAGTAATGACTAGTACAGTTAGCCACATGTAATAAAAGTAAAGTTACTAGTTATGTTAAAAACTGTGAATTATTAAGGAATGATTTCATTACGCATGCCGATCTGAATATTTTACCTTTAGGTTCCTATGATATGTCAATAGAAATGGATTTGATAGAAAAACACAGAGTAATGCTAAATTGTTTTGACAAAACCTTTACATGCATAGATGCTACTTGAAACCCAATAAAAATTAAAGGAATTCCGAGGAAAGTTACGATAAGAGAGATCTCTGCTTTACAAATGAAAATATAAGTGCGTAAAGGATGCAAAGTGTTTGTTGTTGATGTAATGGATGATAAATATAATGAAAATAAACTTAAAATAGAAGACATACCTATCCTCATGGGGGATTCACCTTGTTGAGCAATATCTTATCACGTTCATTGATAAAGGGGGGTTTTTATTTGTGAAAAATAAGGTCAATATATTGTATGTATTGGGGGGTGGGGAATAGGGTATGGGGGGTTTATAGGTATTGAGGGGGTATAAAAATGGATTTCTAGTAAAAATAAAGAATATATTGTTAAAATAGGGGTTTTTTAGTTGGAAATATATATTGGGAGGGAGGATCAACACAAGGATTTTTGTAAGTAATTATCAATGTCTAGTGAAATTAGGGGTATTCTTTAATATCTCATGAATGAATGCGCTATTACATAGTTTCACTAAGTGAAGACACATCCCAAAGGAGTTTGAAGACATCCTTCTGGAAGAAGTCCCTAGACTTCCTCCGAAAAGCGACATCGATTTCATAATTGATTTGGTACCCGAAGCTGTACAAACATCGAAAGCTCCTTACTGAATGAACATAATATATATTACAGAACTCAAACCACAATTACAGGAACTAATTGATAAAAAGTATATTCGACCTAGTGTTTTCCCTTAGGGAGCACCGGTCTTATTTGTAAATAATAAATACAAAACTTTAAGATTGTGCATAGACTGTCGAAAACTAAATAAAATTACTATTCGATCAATTCCGCAGGGAAGAAATATTTTTAAAATAGACTTAAGGTATTAATACCATCAGGTGCAGATCAAAGATGATGACATATTTAAAACTGTGTTTAGGCCCCGCAATCGTCACTACATATTTGTTGTAATGATTTTTGGGTTGAAAAACTCACCTGCTGCCTTCATGTGCTTAATGAATAGTATTTTAAATAACTATCTGTATAAGTCTGTACTTTTCTTCATAGATGACATATTAATCTACTCAAAGAACAAACAAGAACATAAAGAACATTTAAAGATAATTCTACAGGAACTAAGAGAACAACAACTGTATGCTAAGTTCAGTAAATGTGATTTCTTTAAGGATAGGATTTAATACATAGGACATGTAGTGTCCAAGGACAAAATCTTTGTCGACCCTGAAAAAATTAAGGCTATCACTGAATGGCCAGTTCCTAACAATATAACTGACATAAGATTGTTCCTAGGGATTACCGGCTATTATCGAAAGTTCATTGAAGGATTTTCTAAGATAGCCTACCCCATAACTTCATTGTAGAAGAAAGGTCAAAATTTTGAGTGGAAAAAAAAGTGTATGGAAAGATTTAATAAATTAAAACATCTTCTAACTACCGCCCCTATCCTAAAGAGTGATGATCCTTTCAAGGATTTTGTCGTATTCATCGACGATTGTAAAGAAGGATTAGGCGAGGTATTGATACATGAAAATTATGTCGTAGATTATGAATCTACAAAATTAAAGGAACATGAAAAGAATTATGCTACGCATGACTTGGAACTTGCTGCAATAATTCACACATTAAAAATGTGGTGGAATTACCTCATTGGAAGGAAATTTCTGCTTATGTCAGATAATATAAGTTTAAAATATATATTTGATCAACACAATTTAAATGCTAGACAGACAAGATGGATGTATTTCTTAAGTGGATATGATTTTTAAATCAAACACATAAAAAGAAAGGAAAACAAAGTTGCAGACTCTTTGAGTTGTCGCACAAATTTTTATTTGCAAGAAGCAGTTATGAATCTCATCTGGAAAACCAGATCCTAAGTGCAGAAAATTCTGATAAGGAATACCAAATTTTAAAAGAAAAGACTGTTGAAAATGAACATAATCAAATAAAAAATATTTTAGCCTAAATAGAAGGGGATTGATGCTGCATAAAAACAGGTTCTACATACCAAATACATCAGAAATCAAATTAGACGTAATGAATGAGTTACATAAACAACCATATTCAGGACATCCTAGATATCAGAAGATGATCACCATGATCAGAAAATATTTCTTTTGTCCTAACATAAAGAAAGAGGTAGAAGAGTACTTAGCTCGTTGCATATAATTTCACCAAGTTAAGGCAAAACACCAACATCTAGTAGGGTTGTTGCAACCGCTACCCATTCTAGAATGGAAGTGGGAAACAATTAGTATGGATTTTATAACATGCCTACTGAAGAATTTCAGACAACCGGATTCAATCATGGTCGTAGTCTATAAGTTAAGTAAATTTGCTCATTTTATTCCTATAAATCTACCTATAAGGCTGTTAACGTTGTAAATATTTTTATGAAAGAGATTTGCAGCTTACATGATGTACCAAAAGTAATAGTCTTAGAAAGAGACGCAAAATTTACAGGAAACTTCTGGAAAGCTTTGTTTAAAGGGTTAGGTACACAAATGAATTTCAGTACTGTGTATCATCCACAAATAGATTGGAAGACTGAAAGGGTAAACCAAATCCTAGAAGACATGCTAAGAATGTATGCAATGGACAAACCAAGCAAGTGGGAAGACTACCTACACTTAGTATAATTTTTTTATAATAATAATTTTCAAGTATCAACAAGTATGAGTGATTTTGAAATTATGTATGGATGTAAATGTAATACTCCAATTTCTTGGGTCAGTCCAGTTGATAGGTTAATGTTAGGACCTGATTTGTTAAAAGATATGGAACTAATAGTGAAACAGGTGCAACAAAACTTGAAGGCTTCCCAAGACAAGAAGAAGTTTATGGTGACCTAAAATGAACTCCTAGAGAGTTCCAAGTGGGTTAACATGTGTACATAAAGGTAAATCCCAAGAAAATTTCCTTAAGATTGGGAACGTATTCAAAGTTGGCACCTAGGTACTGCGGGCCATTTTAAATTTTGATTAAAGCAGGGTTGGTTGCATACCAGTTAGCACTATCACCCACTATTAAAGTGCATGTTTTTTCTTGTTTCTATTTTAAAAATATATATTCACGATGCTACCCATGTGATCGATTGGAATGTGATATAGGTGGAACTCGAAGGAGAGTTCCAGGTGGAACTGGAGTGTATTCTCGACAAGAGAGAATTTTTACTCCAGAATTGTACCATCAGACAAGTCAAGGTGCAATGGAAGCACCTTAGTCCGGAAGAAGCTACTTGGGAACTCGAAAGTGATATGCGGGAGGCATATCCAGTCCTATTCCAAGAGGAGGAAATGGAAGAATAAAGCATACTGCTAGTAACACCAAGGATGGTGTTATCCTGTAAGGGGAGGTGTATGTAATGCACCTAAAATTAATAATTTGTTATTAATTTTTTCTGAAAATACTTTTATTTTTATTTTTATATTTTTGATAGAAAGTAAAAAATAAAACATTTGTAATGAATTATTATTTATTAATAAAAGACACTGAAGGGGACATAAGTGGAATATCTTTTCAAGAGTGTTTGTTGACCCATAAGAGGAAAATACAAGTGGGGAAAGTTACTGAGTGAGAACTCAGGGTGCAAGAGACATATTCCCCAAAATCAGGTCACAACTCCTAGTTCAGTGCTAAAGAGCAAGAGGCTCATAAATGACCAAGTCCTAGGAAAAATACTATATAACAGTATGTCCATTAGCAAGCAAGAGGCTAGCATTGGATGGGGATTGAATATGATAATGCAAGAGATCACACATTAAGTGGATTTTTCTCTTGTGGTTTAGCGAACAAGATCGGGCGTTCTGGAGCAAGTAAATTGTAATATCCCAAATTTTGACCTAACACTTATGGGCATAAGCCCCATTGCTTATGATGTTACTTTGATGTTTTAATTTGTATATTGGGCCTAAGACCCCACTGCA
This sequence comes from Pseudotsuga menziesii, assembly GCA_001517045.1. Taxonomy (NCBI): domain Eukaryota; kingdom Viridiplantae; phylum Streptophyta; class Pinopsida; order Pinales; family Pinaceae; genus Pseudotsuga; species Pseudotsuga menziesii. Next base: position 221,395 of record LPNX010661480.1, on the reverse strand, counting down.
CATGAACACGATGATTTGTTTGATATATTGGGTGTAAGCCAATTGCATATATATATATGGTTTTATGTGTTGGGCGTGGACCCTGAAGCACATAATTGATGAGATATTTTGTGTTGAGCGAGTAGCTCTAGAGCATATGGGTATTTGATGTTTGTGTTGAGTGAGGAGCTCTGGAGCACAAGAGTAATTATATTTGCGTTGAGCGAGAAGCTCTGGAACACATGAGTTATGAAACATTTGTGTTGTACATGAAGCTTTGAAACACATGAAAAGATAAAATTGGAAGTGTTGGGCATAAGCCCTGGAACCTTCCAAGTTGATGTTGAGCATAAGCTCTGGAACATCGGATCCTTGGCCATTGTATCCCTAGGTGTCTCCTACAAATACATCTTAGCATCAATGTTGAGTGAGGAGCTCTGGAATTACACTAAGTTTGTAACTCCCTATTTTTAGCATTGAGTATGGGCTCTATATAAGCACTAGGAGTTACTGAAAAAAATTAATATGTTGAGTGAAAACGACTCTGATAAAAAATTGATCTTATCTTACTTATTTTTTAAGTGATTAAATGAAATTTCAAATTTTTGTATCTCATCAAAGTACTGAATAACTACCATGTTATACGAGGGAATCCAACATGCAAGGAGGTTTACAGTTTCCTAACCTAGTTAACCTAACCCCTACCTGAAGGCCTTATTAAAGAAAGTGACTAAGCTAAAATAAAAGTGTCATATGTNGTTATTATTATTACTAATGATAATTAAATATTAAAATACCTACAAGAGTCAAAGTAGGAACTAGTCAAAAGTTCCTAAGTAAATATTAAAATTACCTAAATTAAATGAAAAGAGTTATTTCAAGAAATCAAATGATTCTTGATTTAACTGCCCATTTTCCTGAAAAGTATATCTATAAAGACCCAAGCCAAAGAGAGGCTTGGGGACCTGTCCATGCATCTATCTATCTTTGGAGGATTCCATAATTCTGTCTAATTACTTTCAAGAGAGTTCTTGGAGAACATTTTATTGAGAGGAAAAAGGAAACTGATATAGAACCTAATATCCCAGATAGGGAAGCCTTACCTTAGGAACTCTAAGCTACTTGCATGTTGGAACCAACTCGAGGGGATCCAAATTGAAACCAAGAACGGTTATGGGTCATGATTGGGTGGAAGGTAGTAGTTCCCAAGTTATTTCGGTTATCTAAATAGAGGTCATATCTGTCTATGAATTTGTTAATGCTGGGTATTGATTTTGCAGGATTTTCAGCCATTGAAACAACTTCATCTTGCTGGTATGAGGTTCTTGATTTTTTCCTTGCAAGCTACACATGTTTTCTTATTAAAAGAGGAGATTAAATTATGAATGGTTATTTAGTATATGTCTGCTATAAGTTAAGTTATATTTTCTACATTACTTCTTTCTTCACTTACAGGTAAAATTTATTATGCCCTAGCAGATGTATTTCTTTTAACAGAGGTCGGGTTATTTTATTTATTCAACCATGCTATTATAGTTAGGAAAATATATATTATTCATATTTATAATGATGGACTAAGGACCTTTAGTTTTATCTGTAGGAGGGTTTGGTTTATGTTATTTTATGCATTTTTATTTCATTCATTTACAAGTTAATTTCAGTCTTCTTTGATAGAGGTATTTCTGTAAACAGAGCTTAGATTTTTAAAGTAAAGTTATATTTCCTATTTATTATTTCAAGTTCAAAACTTATAAATAATATCAAAGATTTTGTACCTACATCTTTTAACCCTAAGGGAGGAAACTTTATCAACCTAGAACTATTAAGAACGAAACCTATATCTTATCTCTGCTGACAGATTTCATATTTCTAGCAAGCTTGTATTATTTATAATCAACACAACTATTATCTATATCCTTAGCCTAAATTCTATGCATAAGATTATAACTTAAATATAATTGCTGAAACTTTAAATAAAATATCATAAAACAAACTTCAAGCAAAGAATTTCAAATTTATAACTTCATCGCATCGTATGCCACCCATCAATACCTATCAAGGTCTGTAGGCACGAATTATAAACCATAGTCATATTATCTACCATCAACATAAGGAATCAAACTTAAAACCTAATTCAAAATGCATTATCAAATATCGTATCCATTAAAAGGTTATAGGATCGAATCTTGTCAGCACTCATGCCAAGACAAAATATCCACACACACATCACTTTAAACCCACACAGCCCAAGATCGAATCTTGTGGGATCTTGTCGTCAAAGATGGAGGTTGTTTCAAAACCACAACAGGCATCGAATCCTGTAGGGTTCTCTTTGAAACGTTTACCAAACATTGTAATAACTTACAAACTTTCCACATAATCTACGCCAATGACATTAAAATTCAATAAGGATTAACCATAACCAAAATCATTTCCTTGTCAACATTCCACAGTAATAAAAACCAAATACACATGCTACATTTCATTATCGAGGCTCACGACCGAGAAGTAAAATCCATTAACATAATCCATGTAAAATAACCACTTCCTACACTATCACTGCCATACCATTTACATTTTCGCCACAGTAAGCTAAGCTTACGGCATATCCATACTAACCCACGAGTAAGTAAATAACACCATAAATCACCATTAATCAACAATTTCCATAAGAAAATAAATAGTCGTGAATTTACAAGAGTGCTATTATAAGCAATGGCACTGCTGTAAGTGAAACAAAGTCATTTAAAACCAATACACAAAACCCCATTAACATATCAAATCAAATGTTTAAATACAGACAACGAAATACATAGGGTCACATCCTTAAAAGGTTAGTGAGGGTATCAACAAATAAAACCCAGTTGTGAATACAAACAATTATACCCTCTATAATTTACAATTAAAAACTACAGAGTCGCGATTCAAACAGAGGCACCATTGCAAACAATGGCACAACCACAATTTAAAGACCCATCATTTAAACTAAAACGTAGAAGTTTTCTTTAAACATCAAAACCATACGTTTAAGCAGCCAACCAAAAATACATTACAGAGCTGAGTCGTGACAGTCATGACCTGAAGGCACCAAACTCAAGAATCATAAATCCCATAACCTCATATGCATCTCTCGATGCCTTTAATTATAAACAGAACTTACACAGTCGAAAGCCTTAACCAAAAAATTTATGCATTCATCATTACAAACATTGAGCTCAAAGATCTGTTAAACATCTATACAGAGAGGTAAGAATTTCAAATCTTGTTTGTACAGGGATTACCCATGAAGGGTATTCGTTGTCAATCTTGTAGACACCACGACCCGCGAATGAAGCCTCTGTCACCTAGAAAAAAAAGAACATAGAGCGTTAGAAGTATACCAATCCTCCATATGAAAACAAGAAGTAAATAATGTTCCAAACCCAGGTGGAGAGTATACCTTCCCAAGGCATAGATGCGAACCCGACCTCCATGCATTGACAAAACCAGAGAGCCAAACAGAGCATAACCACAACAATGAAAATGAATTGTTCATCCACGAAAGAACAAGATTAGGGTTGAGATTACCCCATCCCGAGGAGCATTTACTCCACCACCCTGTCCACCACCATCGATGTAATTTTCTCCTCATGTCTATAGTTTCAAAACTTCCAAATGCGACTTGGTATTGGAAATTCCTCGTGCATTGAAACCCCCATCATTTGCATCGTTGACTTAGGATAAGGTATGGTTCATGGAATATGGAATATGCAATGAATGGCTCAACATACATATATCATATGGTATGTAGACTTTAAATACATCATGGCTAAGTCTTATGACTTAATCCTTTCACATACATGCATAAAAACATTCAAACCATATAAATACTAAGCATAAGCACAAGGTTTATGAAGTATTAAACCACATTAATAATGTTAACCAATTAGGCATAGTTCTAATAAACACTAGCTTGCGTTAAATAATAACACGAATAGTAGTAGTGAGAATTGCTAATATAGGACTTTGGTCCTTTTGTCTTCAAAAGCAATGGAGTAGTTTAGCATAGGTAGCATGTCAATGTTTAGCTGTCGTAACAAGTTTTCGTCACCTAGTGAACCTGCATAAAATGAAAGAGTTTCATTAGTTCAACATGGACTAAGTAAACCCTGCAACATCAAGTAAAACCAGTTACCTCTCCAAGTGATCCTATAAGGGATACAAGTCCCACCACTCCACCCCTTGACAATTACAAGTTAAGTCAGGACTTTCCATAAACAAACAAACAAAACCTATAACCAGTAAGTAAGCTATAACTGAACACACACACACACACACATGCATGATAAGAATAATCAATGAAAAGTGTAATCATCTACATTAGATCAAGTAACATAAGCACATTATAGAATTACATTAGTAACTAGATCAGGAAAACATATAGAAATGGTAAGAACAACTTACGGCATTTCGGTTTCACAAACAAGTTCGACACATTCCGCAGAAGATAAGTTAATGTCCAGTTCAGGTAGTAACTAACTAGCCTAATAAAAAAAAAATTCAAATTTTGAGGACATTACATAAACTTGGTTTATTTGGAATTTGGTTGGGAGGAACGACTATTCCATTTATGTTTTCCCAGCAGTGGTGCTAGGTTCTTATTCTTTGTTTTTATTTTTTAATAGGCTATTTGAGTCTAGATATGGAATTACGGTTAGATTTATAAGAAGAGAATCATCCACCCTCTCCTCCTCCATAGGTTGACCAACCACCGACACCCCTCCATAGTCCTATCGACCACCCTCTCCTCCTTAGCAAGTTGATCAACCAACTATCACCGTCCACTCCACTCACTAGAGCTACAGACACAATGGTTGCATTGGTTTATATATATTTTAATTAAAATTTTGATGTCATCAAAATAAATATGAGATATTGTATTCTTTAGCTAAATAAAATTCGTTTTCAATAAACCCTTCTACAATCACAAAAGACTAGATAAATAAGTAGTATATTACACATTAAATTGTTTTTAAACCAATTAAAATTGTTAAAAATCATCAAAAATATTCTTAGCTCTAATTTAAAAAAATATATATTTATAAATTTTTAATGAAATATAACAATGTTTATTATGATTGGGAAATGAATTTGTTTTTAATGAAGACTTAAAAATTATACGCATTGTAAATTACAACAATTTTTTAAATGTCTTTAAAATATCCGAAAACACCTAAACTTATATGTAATTAAATATTTTATAGGATAAATGAACTTCATAACTAAACCTCTTTAATTTGGGGTGGCAGGTGCTAAGGGGAACCTACTAGATCCCGATGGAAATATAGTGCTTACGTATGATTAGGGAATAATATGGAAAACTAATACTTATGATAAGAGGTATGCCTTGTACATAGATGTATTTTGGTGTCTTTTTGGTATTGTGTTGTTGTTGAACCTTGGGTCAAGACAGAAGGGAATATTAGGCCAACAAATGGTTCTATTGTCGGGATCCGTAATCATTTGAGTCGAGGGAAATGTTGTGGCATCTGATAAAGAATGAAATAGAGGATTGGTTGGAGTCTACGACACTATCATTTACGCAAGAAGAGAGCGTGGGATCACGGTTGAGTGCAGAAAACTGGTTAGACCGGTACATCTACACTGATATTCACGAGATAAACTTTGTAAAGTTACCTATTGTGCTGCATGAGTGGTTGTCAAGATTGGTGACTAGGCAGACAAATTTCCAAAGAAGAGAAGCTGTTGAGTGGAGTTATCATTTGGTCCGCCAGATGACCAGTGTAAGTAATACCATCTCTAGAGCTGATCATTTTCGGGTCAACAGTATTTTGCAAGGGTATAGTACTGAGTTTGTAGTAGAGACTATCACCTCATATTGTAAGGCTGAAATATTTTTTTTCCAAGGACCACGAAGAACGTATTTCTTATCTATCAACACATGGATAAAGATGCTCGTCTATGAGAAGGGTATCTTGCAGTTGAGTAGTTGAATCACATATCCAAGAAGAGGGGATATGTTGCAGATGATCTGCAGAGAAAATAGGAAAAAATGAGCTGAGATGTTCCCAGGGAGTACAAAACCTGATCTAGAAGCTGGATTCCTAAGAAGTGGAAGGAGATTTAGATCATTTAAAAGAAGAAAGATAGAGGGAGGTCGACAAAATCCTAGTTTGTTTGAAGAATGTAAGCACAAACTCCAGTTGCAGTTAGATGAAGGGTCTTGCGATGAAGAGGATAACTATAGCCCGATTTCAGGAGGAGCAGAGGATCCGAGGAGTCTGTGAAAACACTAAGATCAGGGCACGAATACATCACACCAGGAGTATCGCCAGAGGTAAGGTCTAGAGCCTCATCTCTTCAAAGAGTTGTTAATACTAATAGTGTTAGTACTATGACTAGAGGACATGACGGTATGCTACCATTAAATTATTCATCAAATAACCTAGACGCCAACTTAATGGCTGAGAATGATATTCGGCTACCCACATTCAATGGGAATGGAGCAGAGGATCCAGAGAAGCATTGGTTCCTCTGTGAAGTTGTTTAAATGGTTCACCTAGTTCATAATGTGGACCTAAAGAAAGCATGAATGATCACGACTCTGAGGGGTCATGCGTTGGACTGGTTTATGAATTTCTACGTAGTACCGCTAGTAACCCCACAGAAGACCCTTGAAGAAATTCGCAATGATCTATGAGTTTAGAAAACCTAAATCTGAGTCCCAGTGTATCACTGAGATCAAGGAGATAAAGAAATCATTGGCAGAATCTGTATGGGACTTTGACCAGCGGTTTAAAACTTTGATGGCCAAAGTAAGTTTCCAAATGACAGATGTACAACATAAAGAGTGGTTTATTTTTCATTGTTTCCACACATCCAAGGCCCATTAATGCAACAAAAGATTGAATCTCAGACGGAAGTGCTGAAATTAGCAATGAAGCTGGAAGCCTCACTAATCGACGATGGTGCCGCTGGAATGGTGCAGATTTAGTCACATCTGGCTAATTTTACGATACAGCTTTAGGATATCAAGAAGGGAAAAGAATCCCAAGAATACTTATGGTGTATGAAATGTAGAACAGATGGACACAACAAGGATAATTTTCCAACCTACCTGAACTATATCTCATCGGGTGCGCCAAACCCATTGAGTGCCCATGGACTACCCTGGTTCCGCATATGCCAAAATAGAGGACATTGCGATGAGGACTACCTATACTTGCAAAAGATTGTAAGTACCCCCACAAGCCTTTTCTGTAAATTTTGTAAGTCAGTAGGCCATGAAGAGAAGGATTGCATAGCATACCAACTCTTGAAGGAAAAGATGGTCGACACGTACTTGATGAAGAATGATGGGAATCCTCAGGTTGAACCAGCACAAGCATCCTACCAGCCTGCGTCTATCCCACAAACCAAAATCAAAACCAGTATCAGTTGTCGTATGCGCCTCAGAATCAGTATATGCCTTAGAATTAGTATGTACCACATAATCAATATCAGCCGCAATATCAACATAATCAGTATGTACCACAGAATCAATATCAGCTACAATACCAGTAGAATTAGTACCCACCACAACAACCAAACCCACAGGGAAGGGGTGGTGGAAACTTCAGAGGCAGATGAGGAGGATGATTTGGTAGAGGAAGAGGTTAGGTTACATGCTATAACTATGTACAACTGGGCCATTATGCCAGATATTGTCAAGAACCTGCAAAGACATGTTCACGTTGCAAAGCGCAGGACCATAATGTGGAGCAATGTCCTTAGTTGATTGCGAAGTGGTAGGCTCGGACCATCGTAGGTCCTAACCCTGTGCAGAATTTGAACCCAAATACAAATCCTAACTTGAATGTTCAGATGATTGTTTCTAAGCCAAGGGAGCCAAGCGTTGTTGTCGTAACACGAGGAGGTGCTACGACTGGAGCTGATCAGGATACACCACAAGAAAAACTACAACTGTAGGTACGACCCACAGTGCAAAAGAAAGTGCCATTCGACCTCCAAAACAAGAAGCAAGTATTATTAGATGTGCGACCAGAGTTTGCAGACACAGAACAACCATATTCCTTAGTTGAAGTAAGGGAGATGCCTGAATGATTTCAACACATATTCCAGAAAAAGGTCCCACGTAAGGTTAGTAAGCTCAAGTCATTTCTATAAAGTTGCCTAGTATTGCTACATGATAAAGATTCTATCGGAGAACTACAAGCACTGATACAAGAAACCCCAGAAGCGTCGCAACCAGAAAAGAGAGTTAACAGGCTCAAAAAGAAATTCAAAACTGGGCACGAGTTAAGTATGGCTACGCATATAGGGGATTATGACATGAATTACATTATTTTTAGATATGGGGTCAGACGTCAATATTTGGACGCAACAAACTTGGGAAAGCATGAGAAAGGCACTCTTGGAATGGTCACCTATCCAATTGTGAAATGCAAATCAGGAAAAGGTCCTACCAATTGGTAGGTTGAGTCAAGTCCCTATCGACATTGAGGGGTTGCATACAAATTAGTAGTTAATGCTTACTATCACTAATTACATACAAGTTATTAGTTAATGCTTACTATCACTAATTAATAGCAAAGCAAAACATTGATTAAAAAATCAAATACATAAATATACTCAAGTTTATCTATTTTAATTTTAGCTAACTCTTGCGTAAAGTGCTACCACTTGGTCCTTGTTTTTTTTTTAAATGGTCAAAGGCAAAAGCTCTGATAAAATAGAATGGCCTCTCTTATGGTCAAAGGAAAAAAGCTACCAGCTGAAGACAGCTAGTACCAACAAATAAAATCCACCATGCAAAATAGAGTACCAATGATATCTAAATTGAAAGCGTTTTATATGCATGTAATTGATGGGCTCAGGAAGATGATCACCATCAAGTGTAGCAAGCAGTCCCACAGCTGGTTCAGAAGCCATCAAGCAGCGTCTATGGATCTTTTCTTGCCTTTATACCTTTTGATAAAAGAACAAATACATTAACGGCTTTGCAACCATTATCCAACGGGACTTAGTCTATTACATCCTATGGGCCGGTTTGCTAGAGATTAGTAATTTGGTACTGTTCTCGTATCAAACACTAATGAAACAATCAATGTTGCATTAAACATTAATGTGCCATCGTCACCAAGAGTTTATTTATTCGTCTCAAAAAGACCACAACCAGGATATATAACAACAGAACCAGGAGAGCCCATAAATATAAACAATAAAGTGTAAATGGCTCTCCCCATTAAAAACAAACATAACAGAGAAATTCATAGTATGATCCTGAATGCTTCTCCTCAAGTTCCCTTGAAATCCACAGGGTAACGAAATCATCACCAACCTTGTGATCTGCAGCTTTGAACAAATCATATCCATGCAGGACTATTAACTCTCACACGCTTCTGTCTAACATCTCTTGATATCGTTGAATAGAATTTTGTTTATGTAAAAATATTTGGCTACGAAACCTTCGAATAAAATCCTCCGCCAAATTGTCGATCTCGTTTTGAACTGAGCACATAGACATTCATGGGATCTCTGCAACAGAAACAACATTTCTAGGGTTATCAAGAATCTTCTCTAATTCATGAAGTGCGTGCGATAGATACTCCAATTCCTGCTCGCAGTGTTGAACTAGTATCTCATCTTCTTGCACGGAAGCATGATACATCATCAATTCCATATTGTTTTTATTGTTGTAGCTGGAATGGCTTTGATTTTCTTCATTTCCAAGCAGCGAATTCATTTTTTCAAAGATTGCATTGAATATCTTCTTGTTCTTGATGAGGCCAAGAACAACAACCTTGTTCTTCATTGAATGGGTTGCTTTTCCCTTGAGAGCACTTGATTTTGATTTCAACACTCCCCTCGTGACGATCCACACTTGCTTCACTACCAAAGGCATCTCTCCTATCTTCATATTTCCTTTGATAAATACCATTCAATTAAGTGAATCAAAGCATGAGATGATAATGAATCTATTGCCAAAGTTTTCACACCTACATCCTTCAACCCATATGTACAAATGAATTTCAACTCTATCAAAAAAAAGAAAGCTTAGATGCCACATTCAATCTTTAGAGAAATCAAGAAAATAAAATAGTAGAGGCTACTCTCTCTCTCTCATTCTCGGGTTTCTAAAAAATTACTTGCGACCCCAGTAATTGGTCCTGTGTGCTTATCCACAAACTCACAACTAAATATAAAAACATACCTACAACCAATAGCGGGGAAAACACTCTTCCTTGAACTCAGTGTTCTGTCTCTCCACGTGGCAACACTCTCCCACTCCACCTACCACCTTCCAGCTCCTCCCAAGTCTCCTTCTCCTGTCGGTTCCTACCATCGGCACCTCCATCCGTCTCCCAAGGCAGCTTCTCTTATCCACCCATGAGCTCCTTCCTCGATCGTCCGTCCAATGGTATGACGGAGAACCCAATGAGAAGAACATAGTTGCATGCATGAAGCCACATGGGTTGCATGCATGCCCTCTTCCCATAGTGCCCAAGGAGGGTGCCCACTGCCCATCCCATAAGTCAAGGCAGTCCCTCCTGGCGCATGAAGGCCATTCTACAGGTTGGAGTGCCTGTGATCTCATCATGTCCCAAGCCGGCTCAGTGCCAAGTCCTCCCTATGCGACGAAAGGAATAGTAAATATTTTTATTTTGTGTTTGCTTGAAGATTTCACCGCAAGATTCTAAAGAGGTTGAGGGATAAGAAGGGATGTGAATGTGAAAGAAAGTTTGATTGCAAGAAATGGGAGTCCTCAGTTCCTGGAATATATTGTTCATAAATATATTTTTTAGGTCTGAATTCTTTTCTTCCAAATTCTAACGCCATGCCAGTGGCATGATACTGAAAAGGGATTCAAATAATTCTGCTTATTTTTCTCTTCTGAAATGCTTTACGATTACATTGAACTCTCTGTATGCCTCTCTAGCCCTATGAGCTCACTAGGTATCCCTTCATTCCTTATGTGCTAAGGTTTAGTAGGTTTAGGGTTTGCTTAAATGTGGGTCATCTTGCACACAGTCTCTCTTGGTGCTTCTTCAACTGCTTCATATATAGCTGCATCAAGACTGCTTCATCGACTGACTCAACATTTGCTTCATCCCCGCCAGCCAGATCAATCAATTGATCTAAACAGTCTCGTTACCTATAATATTGTCGTTAGAAGTATGCTATAAATTTTAATACTCATACAGTGTTGCATTATATATGTCTTTGGGAAATGTCTGTTGTTTTCAAGCTATTTGAAGAACTGATTATCTTTTAGATGATCAGGATTGTGACTAACTGAGATTAGGTTAATGTTATTATAATTTTTATTTATATAAATATATATTTTTTTCACCAATCTAACTATTTAGTTAATGGGTATAACTTATTCCGTACTGTTTTTTTCGATTTGCAGTTTTCTCATCAATTTTGTGTAGTTAAGTCCCTGGGCTAGGCGTATGCGATATTGAAAGACGAAATCCATAACATTTGGCATTCCATGGGCTAGGCATCTGCGATATTGAAAGACAAAATCCATAACATTTGGCAGTCCTTGGGCTAGGCGTCTGTGATTCAATATCAGTTCGATTTCGAAATTTAGAATGTGTTGGTTTTACGTTAACTAGCTCAAAGACTCATGAAAATTGTACCGATGGAGTCTAGGTAGGCTATTCCATCATTTTGTGGAGCTTAGCACACCATGAATACGCTTTCTCTCAGGCAATTTGCAGTTTTCTCATCAATTTTAAGTTTTGCAATTTGCAGTCGTGCACGTTTTGTGGGTAGGCATGCGTATTTGTTTGATTCACACAAATTCACAAGGGATTGTATCTTTCCTATGGCTGGTCTATCGCCATAATCAAGTTCTCTTATGTGCTCATCAAATACCATGTTTTCCAACACTTCAAAAACAATGGTGTAAATGAAAAGCCATTTGATTTTTCAATTTCTGCAAGTGTATCGAGACCGACTCACATTAGTTAATTTAAAGCAAATATTTGGTTATATTATACCAGTGTCGAACTTGATGGCATTCCATATGTTAGGCTCCTTTTCCATGGAGAGATCTATGCATTTGGCATAACAACCTCCTTCAATATTAGCCACGCCATTTTCACTCCAGTAGTGTTCATCATCTTCGATCAGGAACCTATTATGGTCCGTTGACAGAGTGGTCTTACGAGTACCTGTGAAGAGAAATATTGAAGCGTCAGTAGTGAATGAAATTAGGATGAATATGTTATATCCCTTAGGCAAAATAAACACGTTGTCACAATCTCATGAGATTTGCAGCTCTTGTGTTTGATTCATAATACGTGATAATCCAAAAAACAAGGCGACATCCCCGTCCTTTCCCATATTGCAGCCATACTACAGGGAAATAATTTGTTTATTTGGCATAAGATAGTGCATCACGCCGAACAAACCCTTCTTCATTTCTCCTGCATATTGTGTACTCAGAGGTAGATGGAGGTGGGCATCACCGCCTAAGAGTGTCGACAGAGCAGGGATTGATGTGCATTTAAAGGAGCAGGTGCCACTTTAAATGGCCATCCTTTTAATTGACAGAAATGTTAGGCAGTAGATCAAGATCAACGAGGCAAATTACCCCAATCGTTGGACGAAAGCATCCTACGAATGACAAAAAAACATTAAATTCTTGGAATAGACTCCCACTTATTGAAACGCCTTACGGTGTGATAAAAATATAATTACATTACTTTTATTTTTTAGTATGAAAATATAAAAGATTTAATTTTATATATAATTAGCATTATTAAGTATAAATAATATAAAAGGTTTATTTATATATATATATATAATTAACATTATTAGCTGAAAATTATAAAAAACATTTATATATATATATATATATATATATATATATATATAAAACTAACATTATTAAGTATACAAAATCTAAAATGTTTAATTATATATAATTACCATTATTAGGTATAAAAGATATACAAAATTATAAACATACATATGAAAAAAAGTTTAATTATATATATTTAACCATCAACTATTTTTAACCATGAAAAACAATGAAATGAAAAAATAGTCAATTTTAGTAGATAACCCATCCAGAAAGAGGAGAATTAAATGATCATGAGAACCAAAAGTAAAGGTAGTAATATATATTTATGTATATATTATATTTTATATTTAAGAAAAAAATAGTTATGTTAATTACTTAATTTAAAAACAAATAATGTAGTTAGTTTGGTAGATATATTAAATGTCATGATTTTTTATATTTTTTACCCTTATATTCTACTTAGATTTGTTAATATTTTCTAGATTGTAATCTCTAACTATATATTATTAACATATTTTATAACAATTTTGAAAAACACTAAAACACAAATATTTAATTATTATTTAAAAGCAAAATTTTCCAATAATTATAAATTATCAACCATATTTAGTAAAATATTTATTTAAAACAAAAATCTTAAATAATATTAGATAATAATTAATAGTCATAAATTTAAAAAGTTAAAATTAAAAATTAAAAATTTTAAAACTATTAACTCTTTTTAGAATTCATTTTTTTTTTAATTTATAAAAATCATTAGAATATAGAACAAGGTTACAATAAAAAGATATAATCCATTTTTCTAGATTGTAATATCTAACTATATATTATTAATATATTTTATAACAATTTTGAAAAACATTAAAAAACTAAAACACACATATCTAATTATTATTTAAAAGCTAAATTTTCCAATAATTGTAAATTATCAACCATATTTTGTAAAATATTTATTTAAAACAAAAATCTTAAATAATATTAGATAATAATTAATAGTCCTAAATTTAAAAAGTTGAAATTAATATCTAACTATATACTATTAATATATTTTATAACAATTTTGAAAAACACTATAAAAACCTAAAACACAAATATCTAATTATTATTTAAAAACTAAATTTCCAATAATTATAAATTATCAACCATATTTTATAAAATATTTATTTAAAACAAAAATCTTAAATAATAAAAGATAATAATTAATAGTCCTAAATTTAAAAAGTTAAAATTAAGTTTTCCAATAATTATAAATTATCAACCATATTTTATAAAATATTTATTTAAATAAAAATCTTAAATAATATTAGATAATAATTAATAGTCTAATTTAAAAATTTAAAATTAAAAATTTAAAATTTTAAAAGTTGATTCCTTTTAGAAATCATTTTTTTAACTTATAAAAATCATTAAAATAAAGAAAAAGGTTACAATGAAAAGATATAACGTATTCTATTCCGTTATAATAAAAAAATATGATCCATTTTATTGTTATAATAGGATTATAGTTTTATTAAAAAGAATTAGTTTTGGTATTATATTTTTTAGCTATTTTTTAGATTATAATATCTAATTATATCTAATTAACATGTTTTAAAACAATTTTGAAATTATATATTTATTCAAAATATCTATATTTTTGACATTATGTTTTTTAACAAACTATTAATAATAGGTCAAATTAATAAATAAAAGAATTCATATACACTATCAATTTAGTTAAGTTTATAACTTTTTTTAAGATGAGTACTTTTTTTTTCAATTTTTTTTATATTAGTACTTTTTTTTTTCAAAAAATCTAGCATTTAATTATTAAATTGAAGCATAGTAAATAAAAATCTACCATGGTAAACTATGGTAAAACTTGTTCAACCATCACTTATCTAAAATATAATCAATTTTAATAGATAACCATTAGAAAAAACATAAAATTATATTATAATTACAATCATACAAAACCAATATTATATTTTATATTTAAAAAAAATAATGTAGTTATGGTAATTACTTAATTTTAAAAAAATGTAGTTATTTAAATATAATTAACATATTTTATAACAATTTTGAAATTATATATTTAATTAAACAATTTAGATTTTTCATATATTTTTTACATTATGTTTTTAACTAACTATTATAATATGTCAAATTAATAAATAAAAGAATCCATATCCATTAGTATTTTTTTTTCAAATAATTTAACATGAGTATTTTTTTTAATTAACATGACATACAATTACACAAAGAAAATATAAAAAAAATAATCACATGTACATTATCCATCTAGTTAAGTTCATAATGTATTTGTTACAAAATTACAAATTCATTATTAAAACATTCCAATATTTTCTTCATGTATTACCAATCAAATAAAAAATTTATTTTATGGTGTTAGGGATAGTTAAAATATAGATCCAAATTTATAAAATAATTAACAGTTTGTTATCCTTGCCACACTACTAATAGAATGGTTACTGTTAAATTGATATAACTAAAAAGATGAACATTCTAATTGGTACAATCATGTCATACCCGAAATTGACATCATACTAAAAGAACATATGTCAATCAATTGAATGTCATATATCAATTGACATGTTGCATTATGAAATCCATTTTATTCACTTATATCAACTTAGTGTGATGTCTCATTATGGCACATGGCATATTACATCATTCAACGAAATTTATCTTACATAATGACATTTTGCAAGGGTTTTATGTTGCACTCATCTTCATTTTAATCACATTATACTTATATGTCATGTTTTACTACATATGTCGGCTTAATACATTAATCTATGGTTATGTTGCATTATGGCCTAATGTTTTGTTATGTCACATTCTTGCTAAGTTCCTCAATGAATTTGTCATGTTATGATGTTCAACAAGGGTTATATGGAATTGCAATGTTTTGCAAGGGTTTTGTCACATCGTGATGTATATCAAGTGTTATGATACATTCTGGCATTCATCAAGGCTTATGTCGCTTTGCGGCATTGATCAAGGGTTATATGGAATTGCAATGTTTTGCAAGGGTTTTGTCACATTGTGATGTATATCAAGTGTTATGATGCATTTTGGCATTCATCAAGGCTTATGTCGCTTTGCAACATTGATCAAGGGTTATATGTATATGCCGACACAACCCAAGATGTGAGACATTAATAATGTGACATTCGGCGTTCATTAAGGATTATGTCCCATTGTGATTTGTGTAAGGGTTACATTAAATTGTGATGTTCATAAAGGGTAATGTCACAATGCAACATCCGTCAACGGTTATGCGGAATTGTGATAATGTGCAAGATGTGACATTCGACATTCATCAAGGATTGTGTCGCATTATGATGTTTATTAAGGGTTACGTTGAATTGCGACTTCATCAAGGGTAATGTCACATTGCAACATTCATCAAGGGTTATGCAGAATTGTGATAATGCACAAGATGTGACACATTAATAATGTGACATTCGAAATTCATCAAGGATTATGTCACATTGTGATGTTTATTAAGGGTTACAATGAATTACGTCGTTCATCAAGGGTTATGTCTCATTGCGACATTCGTCAAGGGTTATGTCTCATTGTGACATTTATCAAGCACTTTGGGACATTGATCAAGGGTTATATGTATATGCCAACACAACCCAAGATGTGACACATTAATAATGTGACATTCAACGTTGATTAAGGATTATGTCGCATTGCGATGTTTGTCAAGGGTTATGTTAAACTGTGATGTTCATCAAGGGTAATTTCACATTGCGACATTCGTTAAGGGTAATGCCACATTGCGACATCCATCAAGGGTTATGTGGAATTGTGATAATGTGCAAAAGATATGGCATTCGACATTCATCAAGGATTATGTTGCATTATGATGTTTATTAAGGGTTACGTTGAATTGCGACTTCATCAAGGGTAATGCCACATTACGACATTCATCAAGGGTTATGTGGAATTGTGATAATGCACAAGATGTGACACATTAATAATGTGATATTCAACATTCATCAAGGAATATGTCGCATTGTGATGTTTATTAAGGGTTACAATGAATTGCGATGTTCATCAAGGGTTATGTCTCATTGCGATATTCATCAATGGTTATGTCTCATTGCGACATTCGTCAAACACTTTGCGACATTAATCAAGGGTTATATGTATATGACGACACAACCTGAGATGTGACACATTAATAATGTGACATTCGACATTCATTAAGGATTATGTCGCATTATGATGTTTATCAAGGGTTACGTAAAACTGTGATGTTCATAAAGGGTAATGTCACAATGCGACATTCGTTAAGGGTAATGTCACATTGCGACATTCGTTAAGGGTAATGTCACATTGCGACATCCTTCAAGGGTTATGCGAAATTGTGATAATGTGAAAGATGTGAAATTCGACATTCATCAAGGATTATGATGTTTATTAAGGGTTATGTTGAATTGTGACTTCATCAAGGGTAATGGCACATTGCGACAATCATCAAGGGTTATGTGGAATTGCGATAATGCACAAGATGTGACACATTAATAATGTGGCATTTGACATTCATCAAGGATTATGTCACATTGTGGTGTTTATTAAGGGTTACAATGAATTGCGACATTCATCAAGGGTTATGTCTCATTGCGATATTCGTCAAGGGTTATATCTCATTGCGACATTCGTCAAGTGTTTTGCGACATTAATCAAGGGTTATATGTATATGCCAACACAACCCAAAATGTGACACATTAATAATGCGATATTCAACGTTCATTAAGGATTATTTTTTTATTTATAAATATAAACTAATATACCTATGCCATAAATATAATCCTTTATTATACTATATTAAAATGTTATAATTAAATAAAAATAGTTTGAAGTAAATATTTCTACTTTATTATTATACTATAATCTTATAATTAAACATTTTCACATAATATTATATTAATTATAATTAAATATGTTAATTGAATGATAATATTTTAATTAATTATTAATGTATATGATGACAGAACCACAATCAAACACAATTAACTAAAGTCAATCCTTAGTTGCTAAATTCAAGCATGGTTTACGAAAGTCAACCATGGTTCACTATAGTGTTCGATATATGTTGAAACAACCAAATATTCGACACATTAATAATGTGACATTAGGTGGTTATCAAGGGTTATGTTCCATTACAACGTTAATCAAGGGTTATGTCACATTGTGACATTGGTCAAGGGTTATGTTGCACTGCAACAATACCCAAGATGTGATAGATTAATAATGTGACATGAAATTTGATGTTAAGGAAATTTCATGTCACATTATGAAGTATGGCTGCGTGGTTTACTAAATTCAACCATGGTTAACTATGGTCAAACTAAAGTCAAATATGGTTAGCGAAAGTCAACTACAGTTAATTTAAGTCAATCCTTACTCAATAAAGTCGACCATGTTTACATTGAGAAAACTAAAGTCAAGCATGGTGGATAAAACTATACCATGGTTCGTTACAGTGTCCATGGTGTTGATGTTCACTAAAGTCAACCATGGTTAACTATATCCCTAAGATACGAGACATTAATAATGTGACATTCCATTTTTAGGAAATTTCATGCCGCATTGTGAACTATGGTCGTGTGGTTCACTAAAGTTGACAATGGTTAACTGTCAAGTTATTAAAGTTAAGCATGGTTAACCAAATTCAACCACTCTTAACTAATGGCAAACCTTACTTGGAAAATTCAACCATGGGTTACTTTGGCAAAACTAAAGACAAGCATGGTTCACCAAAGTACATTATGGTTCATTACAATGTTGAGTATATGTTGACACAACCAAAGATTCAATACGATAATAACGTCACATTTGTCATTCATCAAGGGTTATGTCATGTTGTGACATTTATAAAGGGTTACATTGTATTGCAATGTTCATTGGGTGTTATGTCATAAATATCATCATTCAATTAACATATTTTATTATAATTAATTATATTTTTCAATGCTTTTAATTAAATTGAAATATTTAATAGATATAAACTTGCTAGACATATATTAAAAATAATACTTTTTATAGTATAATAATTATAATAGTTATTATTTTATTACTCATAAATATAAAAAATATAGATTTATGACATAAATATAATATTTTTTATACTATATTATAATTAAATAAAAATATTTTAAAATAAATAATTCTACTTTATTATTATACTATAATTTTATATTTAAACATCTTTAAATACTATTTTATTAATCATCTTTAATAAGTAAAATATTATTATACTATAATGTCATATTTAAACATCTTTAAATACTATTATATTAATTATTTTTAATAAGTAAAATATGTTAATTGAAATATCATATTTTAATTAATTATTATATTATAATATTCATTAAATGATATTATTTAAATAATAAATTCTTATAATTAATTAAGTGAATATTAATATTAAATCATAATTAATATTAATATTATAATTAATTATATTATTATTTTATTAATAAGTTTTTTTTAATATCTTTATATACTTATTATATTAATTATATTTGATAAAGTATAATAAAATATGTTAAATGAATGCCTATTTTAATTAATTATTGTATAAATAATTAATAATATTAATTAGTAATTATTAATTAATATTATTATTATAATTAAATAAATAATATTAATTTCTTAATGTTTTGGAGATATGTCTAAGTGTTCACTAGTTACTAGCAACAACCACATTAAATTAATTAATGTGTGTGAATACGTCCTAAATTAAGCACATACCTTTTATATTAATGTTTTTCCTTATAGTATATGCTTAAATTTACGCCTATCGACATATTGAGACACATTAATTATTTTAATGTGATTGTTACTAGTTATATATTTATAATTATAACATGAAAAGCTCTAAAAGGGTTTAACTTTAGTATTTCCTATGCATGAGATTGCCTATCCTAAAGACTATCTATAAGCTTAAGTATTCTGTGGCTCCAAAATATATAAAGGCTATCCTTACTTATACTAGCTCTATAATTACCTATCCCTACTACTTATGAGCCTACCTTCTCTAGATTACCTATCCCTTGATACTAGTAGTAAAGATACCCACATCACAGTTAGCTGGTGAACTACTTACTATAAGTCACAAGTAAAAGATTGTGAAGGTTGAACTACTTACTATAAGTCATAAGTCACTTAGTTTGGTGGAAATGGCTAGCTATTAAACCTGGATAGCAATGACTTAATGGTAACTTTTCGCCCTATAAACATGGTTAAGGTGAATCCATTATATTTTCAGCCAAAGTCATTAAGTAAACATTGTGAATCCATTATATTCTCAACCAAAGTCAATAAGTGATTATAGCTTGGGCCTACGCATGGCCATCAAAACAGGGAATGTTTATTAGTCTTATAAAATCGGATAACTCTGCTAAAATGAAAGAGACTACCGTTAATTCAAACACGATTTTGGTGTAGTATAAGGCATCCTTTTGCGCAGAGATGTCATATACATTCACCGTCCCTTCGTAAAAGATTGTTAGCTGAGAAGGCAAGGAATAGAGTTTTGTCACAGGCCGACTTGAGTCGATGGTTGTCTGTCGAGGTAAAGATCCCACCAAGTCATTCTGGCTTTATAATGCCTCAGATTCCATGGAGAGCTCTGCGTAATGGCGCTTGCCATGAGTGGACTCGGCCTTTCTCTCTTTGGACAATCCTTGAATAGAAAATACCTGCTACATCATCTAAGGATTTATGTTCGAGACAGTATGCAGGAAGCATCACAAATTGAAGAGAATACAGAACTGTCGTCATTCATGTCAAATCAAATCTTTGGTAGAAGCATGAAGGCTCTAATAGTTCTGTTATTCAACAAATAGCATACCAATAGTTCTGTTATTCAAAAAATAGCATACCGGCGTCTCTATCCTCCCCCAGAAAAAATAACAATTCCACCAATCGGTCCAGAAGTTGGCGAGAGAGCCATCATAGATTTCCGAGAAACAATGTTGTTGTATTATTGGTATTTGAGAGTTGGCTGCGTTCCAGATGAGTGAGCCATTGATGTCTAGCGAGTACCAGACTAAGATTTTAGAACTGAAAACTTCATTGTTAGTCATTGGATCCCGCAGTCCTGGGCCTCCTTCTTCTCTGGTTTTGCATACCTTGTCCTATTTAATCAGAGCCCAATGATGCCCTTGTTTGTTCCCTTGCCAAAGAAAGGTTCTTTGGAGTGAGCTAATAGCTTTGAGGACCCATTTGGGGGCTGCCAGTACTGAGAAGAGATAAAATGGCATGGCCTGGAGGATGGATTTGATGAGAACTAGGCGGCTGGCAAGATTCAGAGTGAGAAGAGTCCATTGGGATAGGTGGGGCTCTAGTTTGGCGAGGAGATCCTTCCAAGAGGAATGCTAGAGGGTGGAATCTGTAAGGGGAGCTCCAAGATACTTAGAGGGGAGTTAGGTAGCATTGAATCCGAGAATTCTGGAGATGTTTCTCTAAGTGGCTAAAGGGGTATTGAAGAAGAAGATATCCGATTTCTGAAGGTTGACAGTCATCCCCGAAGCTTTTGAAAAGGTGGAAAGAATGGTATTAAGGGAGCAGGCTTCATGGAGCGAGGGATGACCCATGAGAAGGTTGTCATCCACGAACTGTTGATGGGTGAGGGGAGAGTTGTCATGGAGGGAAAGACCTTTCAAAGTGCCCTGAGCTTTGGTGTCATTAAGCATGTGTCCTAATCCTTCCTACATTAGGATGAAGATGAAGATGAAGGGAGAGAGAGGGTCACCTTGCCGGATGCCCCTAGAGGGGTTGAAGGGTATTGAGGGAACGCCATTGTTGAGGACTGAAAA
The DNA here is from genome assembly GCA_001517045.1 of Pseudotsuga menziesii. Taxonomy (NCBI): domain Eukaryota; kingdom Viridiplantae; phylum Streptophyta; class Pinopsida; order Pinales; family Pinaceae; genus Pseudotsuga; species Pseudotsuga menziesii. The sequence goes on along the minus strand of LPNX010661480.1, from coordinate 199,753 downwards.
GAAGGTGGTGGTTATGAGGCTAAGAATCCATCTGGTCCAGGAATGATCAAATCTGAAAGCCAGTTCAGGGTTTTTTCAATGAATTTCCAGTTGAGTTTATCAAAATCTTTGGAGAGATCGAGTTTGAGCAGCATACCAAGCTTTTTGGTGATCTTGGGAGAGTGAATGAGGGCGGGGAGGAGGGGTTTGAGGCGATTGGCTATGACCTTGGTTATGATTTTATAAAGTACATTGCAGAGAGCGATTAGCCTGAACTTGTCCGGAGTGGAGACATTGGGCTCTTTGGGGATGAGGGTGAGGAAAGTGGCATTGAATGCACGAAGGATCCTTTGGTTGTGTTGGGATTCTTCAACAATTTCCCATATATCATATTTGAGTAGGTCCCAACAAACATGAAAGAAGTTTACGGCAAAGTTGTCTCGTCGCGGGGCTTTGTCCTCCTTCATTTGCTTGATTTCTATTTCCACCTCTTGTAAAGTAGTGGGTCTCATCAGCATAATATTTTGTTCATCAGTGACAAGGGAAGGAATATGAGTGGTTACGTGATGCTGAGTTGCTTCTCGGTCTAGATCCTTCTATGCCAGGAGATTGTCGTAAAAGGAGACAAGTTCCTTTTCGATGTCCTGATGAGATTCCAGACGATCATCGTCATTGTTCTTGAGTTGGGTGATGTGATTATACATGCGATGCTGCAGGGTGGAGTGATGGAAGAAGGCAATGTTGTGTTCCCCATCCCCGAGCCATTTGATTCTGGCTTTTTGCATCTAGAAGGTTTCTTCTAGTTTAGTGTGATCCTCTATCTTGGAAAGAAGAATATGCTCCTGCATATCAGCTTCCTTCGATCTGTCATTCGAAATGATTTGCTGTTGTAGGTGTTCCATTTCCTGTTCTAGAAGGGCCTTGCAGGTGAAGATATTTCTAAAGGTGTGTTTTTTCTAGTGCTTTATATGAGCCTTGAGGAGTTTGAGTTTAGACTGCATTCTGTACATGCAGGACGAGCCTGTAACATGAGTGTTCGGCCACCAGTTTTGGATCATTTCAGAAAAGTCAGGGTGGGAGAGCTAGAATTTTTCAAATCTGAAGGGCTTTCTCTTAGCTAATTCACCCAGCTGCCATTGGAAACTGATAGGCCAGTGATCCGAGCCAGCTGTGGGAAGAATAGAGGTGGAGAGTTCTTCATTTCTGAGCATGAGGTGTTCAGTAATGAGAAAGCGGCCAAGCTTGCTGGCAATGTGAGCCTCACCCCCTGTGAGGTTGTTCCGAGTGTGTATTCCATTATTGGTGTGCATATCTATCAAACCATTGCTGTCGATGAATTCTTTGAAACTCTTGTCCTCCGGAGAGAGAAGATGATGCCCGCCTCTTCTATCTTGCAGGGAGGTGATAAGATTGAAGTCTCCTCCCAAAATATCAATGCGATTGGGCAGATCATTAACGAGCCAATGGAGGAGTTCAAAGAACGTTGTTTTCTGGGAAGGAAGCTAGGGTCCATAGACATTGGTGATTCTTCCATGGATATTTGTGACGAGAGGATGGAAGTTCACTGAGATGGAGTAGTCGGTTGCAAAAAAGTTATCAAGTTCCACTTCAAGAGGGTTCCAGGCGATGGTTAGACCTCCCGAGGCACCTATGGAATCTACTGAGATACACTGGTAGCCTCGCCATAGTCTAGGGATTAGGGAGTTCAGAGTGGTACAATTGGATTTGGTTTCTTGTAGCATTAGGATGGTGGGTTTGTCTTGCTGGATCTTTTCCTTGATCATTCTATGTTTTCTCAGGCTATTGATGCCTCTTATATTCCAGGAGATAAATTTCATTGGGGAACAAACATTAGAGGAAATTTGAGGTCTAAAATGGGCCTCCTAAGGAAATAATAAAATAATAGTTAAAATAATAAAATAATAGTTAAAATAATAAAATAATATTTATTAATTTTGGAGGAAGAATGAAATAAACTACTTTTTGTGTTTGTATTTTCGATATATCTCCCTGTGTTTTTACTCAAATTATGAGTGGGAGAGCTCGTTGGATGTAGAATTTAATTCCGCATCCAATGAGTACCCACACTGCATATTTTTTACAGACCCCGCTACCCCAAAAATAAGAAATACTTGAAAAAACGTATGTCATGGTCCATCAAAAGTATGCACTGTGGTAGCGTGGTCCATCAAAAGTATGTAGTGTGGGTACTCATTGGATGCGAAATTAAATTTTGCATCCAACGAGCTCTCCCGCTTAGAATTTGAGTAAAAACACAGGGAGATATATCAAAAATACGAACAAAAAAAGTAGTTTTATTTTATGACAAATATGTCAATTCAACCATTATGGTTGACTCATTTTATTGAAATTCTATTGGTTCTTGAATTCCAACTCACAAAATTTATTGTTGGTGCATTTTCTAATAAAGCCCATTTTAGACCCAAAATTTCCTCTAATGGGAGTTGGGGAAAAAGAATTCTGTGAGCTGGGACTATTGTCCTCATTCAACAAGCCTCGTGCCCAGAGCAACTAAATTTTGAATATCTGATTTTCGCCCCTTTTTCTTAGCCTCCTTGATGCTTTTTTTTATTCTTTAAGGTGGCTGATAATAACTCCTGATTTGGATTTGGTGTTGGGAGATTGCAAGATATCCGTGAGCAAGTGGATTTCCGTGGGCGTTATCGCATGCAGAGTATTGTTCTTGCATGCTTCCTCTAAGTCGAAGAGATCTAATCCTTCCAATTCAATGTCTCTCAGCCCTTCATCCATTGGAACCTCCACATCTTGTGTGGAGGAAGGAATTTCTTTATCTTGAGAAGCCTTTTGTGGAGGTTGAGGTTTTGCAGGCATATCATTCCTAACTGTGTGACTAGATTCCTCCCTTTGCTTTCCCTTGTTCTGCTCAGGGTGTGGGCATTTTAGCGATGGGGGAGGATCATCAAAATCTTTGGGTGTCTCCATATGTTGCGAACCTAAGATCCCGAAGCTGTTGCTGGTGGAGGGCATCGTGGATTTGCTAATAGTGGGATTTTTCGTGCCATGCTTCCTCCTATTGGAAACCTTTTTGAAGCCTTCTTCATGAGTCTTGGTAGTCTGCTTGGTGTCCGTTTGAATCTTGTTTTGAGGACAGTCTCTGTACAAATGTCCGTGCTCATGGCATTTTGTATGCTCAAGGGCCTGCCAATCGAGTTCTTTAGTGGAAGCAAGAGTATGCTCAAGCCACCTAGCCATCTTAAATACTAACCTATTAATTCATTCACCCAATTGTGTAATGCAAACCATAACATATTCATGTCCAAAACAATGTTCAAGGTATAGTAAGTTGTGGTGCTAGGAATAACCAAGGATACCCCCCTTTAGTGTTAATTGGTATCTCTCTTGCATACAAGAGAGTGGGAAACAAGAAGTTAGCATGCTAAGGAAGCTCATGGCCATGGATCGGCCAACGCTGCATGGATAAATGCAAAGGTTAAGCTAACAAATGCATGAAGGGGCTAGCAAGATAATGAGTATATAAAACTTTATAACAAATGCAAACCAAAGGGAAGAATATAAATCTCTAAGTAAGCATAAGTTTTGAAATGCTAATAATTTATATACAAGACAAGTCTTATATATCT